>ML822681.1:138206-157373 GCA_009831015.1 Picea engelmannii | reverse complement strand
GGAGAGGAAGCACACTGAGAATGGTTGAAACAACCACCTATTCAATTCCCACTACATCTTGAGTCACCAATTCAAAACCTCGACAGTAACACTAGTTCTTCACATGTTTGGGATGAAGGCAATGATATATAGGTTGGTATGGATGATATCTTGTGGGATACCCAGGCCATGAACGGAATGTTGTTAGATGCATTCCAGCAAAATGAACTAGGGGATGACGTTGATGTCATAGATACCTTCTACGAAAACCTGAAATCTGCTTCCACCACCCCTTTCTTTGGTCTAGTACAAGAGTCCACAAGATCTACCCAGCTAGGGACAACAATGTTATTGTACAACTTGAAAACAATGTATGGTATGTCAGATGCATGTTTCACGGCACTTTTGAGGTAACTAACCATTTAGTCCCCTAAATTTTTAAGGAATATTGTCACACAATGAAGGAAGAAAAGAGTTGATTTTATCCATGCTTAATGACAGTGTAAATTTATATTTCCCACTAATTGCAGGTTATTCAAAGATAAGATACTTTCGAGTCATAATCGCTTGCCCGATATCTATGTAGAGGAAAAAAAATGCTGAAAATGTTGGGTGTTGAGTAGATATCATACCATGCAATTCTGAATGATTGTATCCTATACAGAAAAGAATATGCAGACAAAGACATATGTCTAGAAAGTGGGTATGATAGGTACCATAAATTAAAAAACAAGAGTAAGGAACATGGTCCTCCTCATAATATATTAAGGAACATGCCTATAATTCCAAGGATTCAAAATCTCTTTCATTGCAAACAATTAGCCATGTTGCAAGGGTGGCATACCTCACATAGAAGTGAGTCGGAAGTTATGTGAATCCCAACAGATCCAATATCCATGAAGCATATAGAGGATCCATTGCCCGATAAATTCAAGGATGAAGTACGGAGCCTCTGATTGAGCATAGTTATGGATGGACTTAACCCATATTCCCTACAAAACACCAACTATTATGTTTGGACAGTAGTAGTGTTCAATAAAAATATCCCCCCATGGTTTTCCATGAAGAATGAACATCTTATGTTGACTCTTATAGTCCCGAGTAGAAGACAAGTGAAGAGAATGGATGTCTACCTCCAACCACTGATCAATCAATTTAAGCAATTATGGGAAGGGATACATGTATATGATGTATCAAGACCCATCCCGATGGAGAGGTATTTTACATTGTATGGCATATGTGTGTACACCATGCATGATTATCCAGGACTAGGAGTTTGCTCCGGTAAGTGTGTTCATCGATTTGTTTATATATGTAATTTTATTTGGAATACTTCATTTGGTGCAACTATGTTTTTGACACTAACATGCTATGTATACCTTAACATCGCAAGTCTTGTAACAAAAGGGTATCATGGATGTAAATGTTGTGGACCTTATGTAAAGGCTAGGTGGTCCAATGACCTACGAAAGTCGGTGTATGATTGTTCGAAGGTATTCCTCCTAGAATACCACCCTTATAGAAGAGATGCATATACTTTAAATGGTAAACCAAAGAGAACCTGAAGACCTGAAATAATGACACCAACAAATTGGAATAGGGCATATGAAACAGAGAAGGAGAAGGAAATGGTAGAATTATTTGGTTCAAATGGGGAACCTGTGTTCGATGATCTTGAATTTTTTGACACGTGTGTTGAGAAAATTCCCATTGGGATGAAAAGGAAATATGTATTTTATGAGCTTCCATATTGGGAGCATATTAATATTCGCCACTTAACAAGGTCTACCCAACTAGGGACAACAATGTTATTGTACAACTTGAAAACAATGTATGGTATGTCAATGCATGTTTTACGACACTTTTGAGGTAACTAATCATTCAGTCCCCTAAATTTTTAAGGAATATTGTCACACGATGAAGGAACAAAATAGTTGATTCTATTCATGCTTAATGACAGTGTAAATTTCTATTGCCCATTAATTGCAAGTTATTCAAAGATAAGGTACCTTCGAGTGATAATCGCTTACCCAATAGCTATGTAGAGGGGAAAAATGTTGAAAATGTTGGGTGTTGAGTACATATCATACCATGCATGTCTGAATGATTGTATCCTATACAGAAACGAATATGCAGACAAAGACATATGTCTAGAAAGTGGGCATGATAGGTACCATAAATTAAAAAACAAGAGTAAGGCACATGGTCCTCCTCATAATATATTAAGGCACATGCCTATAATTCCAAGGATTCAAAAGCTATTTCGTTGCAAACAATTAGCCATGTTGCAAGGGTGGCATGCCTCAAATAGAAGTGAGTCGGGAGTTATGTGAATCCCAACAGATCCAATATCCATGAAGCATATAGAGGATATATGGCCTGATAAATTCGAGGATGGAGTACGGAGCCTCTGATTGAGCATATCTATGGATGTACTTAACCCATATTCCCTAAAAAACACCAACTATTATGTTTGGACAGTGGTAGTGATCAATAACAATATCCCCCCATGGTTGTCCATGAATAATGAATATCTTATGTTTACTCTTATAGTCCTGGGTAGAATACAAGTGAAGAGAATGGATGTCTACCTCCAACCACTGATCAATCAATTTAAGAAATTATGGGAAGGGATACATGTATATGATGTATCAAGACCCATCCCAATGGAGAGGTATTTTACATTGTATGGCATATGTGTGTACATCATGCACGATTATCCAAGACTATAAGTTTTCTCTGGTAAGTGTGTTCATCGATTTGTCTATATATGTAATTTTATTTGGCATAATTCATTTGGTGCAACTATGTTTTTGACACTAACATGCTATGTATACATTAACATCGCAGGTCTTGTAACAAAAGGGTATCATGGATGTAAATGTTGTGGACCTTATGTAAAGGCTAGGTGGTTCAATGACCTGCGAAAGTCAATGTATGATTGTTCAAGGGTATTCCTCCTAGAAGACCACCATTATAGAAGAGATGCATATACTTTCAATGGTAAACCAGAGAGAACCCGAAGACCTGAAATATTGACACCGACGGATTGGAATAGGGCATATGAAACAGATAAGGAGAAGGAAATGGTCGAATTATTTGGTTCAAATGGGGAACTTGTGTTCGATGATCTTGAATTTTTTGACACGTGTGTTGAGAAAATTCCCATTGGGATGAAAAGGAAATATGCATTTTATGAGCTTCCATATTGGGAGCATCTTAATATTGTCCACTTACTAGATCCCATGCATATATTCAAAAATGTTTCATCTTCTTTATGGAGGCACATGTCATGGAATGAAAGAGATACAATGGTTGTCAAGAGAGATCTTATTGCTTCGAATAGTAAAATGAGACATTGGCCAAGAAACAAAACTAGAGGAGAGGTTGGTCCCTCTTAGTCTTTCAAAGAAGGTGATGTCCCATAGATTTGAAGAAAGATGATCTTTCTATGGTGAAGGATGTTATATTTGGTGTGAAGGCACCTTCTTTATATGGGTTGACTCTACGGCGTTGCTTCATTATATATGGGAATTTCTCGAGGTTGAAATCACATGACCATATGAACCTTCTGTTGATCCACATCCGTGATCAAATTACTGTTTTCATTTAACCACCCATAGGATTTTTACTTGTCTTTTCTTTTATTTGTTTTACTTTATGTTCTTTTTCTTTTGTATCAAAACTTTTCCAACACTTAGCCAATTTTCAAGTAATGTGGAGTGAGGGTAGAAAAAGTATTGGATTTGCATGTTTGTAGGTATGCAGGTCCATGGATCTGCATTCGCGTTGTATACATTTTGCACCTCTTACTTCTGCATCCTCCATAATGCACTTTCACCTTTTTATACTTCGTCATTTTCTTGGAATGCAGATGCAGAGCTTCACACCATTCGTTAATTTTTTTTCCTTGAGTCTGCAAGTTCAAAGTTATCTGAAGTTGTTTTTTTAGCACTTAGTCAATTTTCGTAAAAAGCGGATGCAGAGCCACTCACTATACAATAAACTTTTTCAATTCCCTAGGTCTGCAAGTCTGCAGGTCCAAAGTCTCACATTCTCCAAAATGCACCTTTTACTTATTCGATCCGCAAAATGACATTTTTCAATACTTAAACATATTTTTAGTTTTAGTGCGGACCTCCTTACCCTTCCTCATATCTATGTTTGTAGGTCCGCAGTCCCGTGTTATACAATTTTCACTTCCCACTCCTCATTTTTCACTCTCATACTTAACATTTTTCATCCGCCACAACAGCACATCACCACTTCCCATCACATTTATTGTCCTCGCCACATCAGCTACCACTTGTGTAAGCACAATGTTGTTATTAAATTCACAAAACATTCATTAAATCTTGCAATAAATTCAAAATTCATGTAAGGCGACAATATTAAAAGAAATATTTATGATTGATTGAACTATCAAGACAATACGCGGTGAAATTAAGTAAAAATAAATATTTTAGGCTGTAAATATTGACAGTAACGCTACCTTTTGTCAAAAGTGTAAAAGAATGTCAAGTAAGAAAAAATAATTGTATTGTAGAGATACAATAAACACACTTGGGTGTGAGGATCAAGAGTTTCCATCAGGTCCAGAGCATACAATTACTACAAGACTCTTTCTCCAGCCAATAAGAAAAGGAAATTAATTTAGACCTCAGGAATAGCATTAGCAGGTTGTGTTCTGAAAGTGACATACTTCAAATAAATTGTTTAATGGTTCACAGACAAGTTCAACTCTGAGAAAATAATAATTCAATTGCAAGTACATCAACCCATCTCTCTAGCTCCTTCGGCATTCTCCAAAATGATACAACTCCCTACACCAACCTTGTGATTCAAAAATGAAGAGGCTGACGAATTTACGGAGCAACATAAAGGAGGAGAGATGTTTCTAAGCAATTATTTGGAGGACCCAATTAGTAACCTAGGTGCTTCCAGGATTGAGGTAACTTCATTAAAATACCCATATATAGAATTTGCATGGTTGTTCACCCACATTATCGGTCTAGAATATATTGTGTTTATACCAAGAAATGTTATATATGTCTTGCATTATGCTTTGCATGAAAAAGCCATTATAGATTGGGGTTATCTCATTTCAAATGAAATTTATTTCCAATTGAATAACCTTAAAAAGACTCAAAAGTTTTATATGACTTCTTACCTCATATTCACCATCGCTTATGGCCACATGTTTCAAGACTTGCTAAGGGAAAAACATGTTGATTTTAAGTTGGAGCCAGCTTATGCATGGTATTTGATTCTATACAGACATAAATCTCAATACAATTTTTACCCAATTCCTAACAATTTCATTTCAAAATTTAAAAAGTTGATTTTTGGTCATAGTACATCGAAACTATCTTTGGAAGTAGCTACCTTTCTTTCTGGGAAAGGATCTTATGAGACTTTTGAAGGATTTACTATTATCGGGTTGTTTGGTAGTGAAGAGATCCTTTTTTTCTACCATTCTATGTATCAGATAAACTCTTTACTAAGGAAATGTGCCGACAGTACAAGACTTGGGTCCATTTCTTCTATGATAAGAGGAAAAAACAATTCATACCCCTACCATGGAAAATTGGGGAATTTACTGTGAAGCATATAACCCACCTTGATGAACCAGCAGGACATCATGAACAATTTGGCTTAAAGGAAGATAAATTTGTTAATGGTTTTGACTTGGATAAAAAATTTACTCCACACATGGAATTGATTGGGTACTCTTCATATTTCACTAAAGTTGAACAATTTCAGGAGGGTGGCGGAGATAGTCAAGATCTCCATGAAATCGTGGCATACCAAGTTTCAGATGAAATGGAAGAAATAAATAGGACCAATGAAGGTCACAGACGGCATGGAAGGAAAGTGACGGATAAAAACCCTAATTCACCAACAACATCCCAAAGGAGTACTCCATCAAGAACAAAGAATAGAACTAGTGGAATGGAGATGAGAAAAGCATCAGTTGGAGGTTAGGTGATGGTGGTGGTAAAGTCCCACCTAGAAAATTTTCATATTGCATATACTTTTGTCAAAATAAAAAGGAATACATTAGTAGCAAGGTTGATAATACCTGAAGTCCAAGAGAGTCCACATGCAATGGACATAGATGAACCCATTGAAGAACCTAGTTGGTCTGCACAAAGACAACTGGAAACTAGAGAAATTGTTGGTGCTATGATTACCCGGGATCCTAAAATATTTGAGGAGGAGTCTGTTACTTTGCACCACGCGGTCTAAAATCGTGAGTCTAATAAATTGCTATTGAAAAAAGTCAATACTAAAAATGAAAGTTCATCGAAAAGATGGAAATCTTCAATTGACTGTGATAGAGTTGCACCATAAAAAATTGCAGAGTTCCACGGAGCAACTGGAGAAGTTTTGAAGCAATCTATTAATAATATGGAAAAAGAAAATTCAGAGTTGAAGAAAAGGATAAAAGAGTTAGAATTTTACTTAATACTAAGACCATTGTTTCCCGAACCTTTGAATTCAATCCAACCTACATGTGTGTTAGAGAATGTCCCGGAAAACAGTAGAAAATATAAAGGCTCATCAAGTTTATTACAAGCAATAAGAAAATATGTTGGTGATGCCATACAGAAGAGAATTGATATAATTCAATAAATTTGGGAGCTTTCTCAAATTATTGATAGTTTTTCATCGAGAATACAGAATTTCAAGGAATACCTGCAAAGGGACTTAGAAAATGATGAAGGATTTTATAGAGAAGTTGTGAATACATTCTCAGTTAAAGTCTCGATATTAAGTGAAGCTCACAGAAAAGAACGAAAACTTCTTTCAACTTACCAAATGAAGCAAGTCAATGCATGTTTCCTGAGAAGAATTAAAGAGTTGAAAGAAATGATAAATGAGACTAATGTTTTGAAAAATAAAAAGATTGATTTGTTTCTTAAACTTGTGGATCTTACAAAGGATCTTGATGGTCCTAATTTATTGATGGATAACATGATTTTATCAAAATAATCCTTAATGGGACAACTTAATGCATTAAAGGTTTCCTGGGCAAATGAATTTACCAAAACTATATACTTTTCTGAAGAGGAAGTTGAAAATGGCTAGTTTGGTATATCAATGGGAATGATGAAGTTGATGACACGTTGCATCAATCGAAGATAGATCTGAGAGAATTTGAAAATCAATTTGAAATTAAAACTATGCATTAAATCATTGTAGCACCTTTAAGGGAGTATATCGAGGAGTGGTTGAAAAAAAGAATTAATCAGAATTACCGAATCAAAAAATCAAGAAGAAATTGCAGTAGTTATGTCACCTCAACCACAACATGCACCTATAAAAAAAACACCTAGAAGCAAGTAAAGGACTACAAGAACTTTCCATCAAACTGAGTCAAGCAGCAACTTTGTTCCCCCATTTTACATTTGTTTTCTTCTACAATCATTTGTCATACTACCTTATATTTCTTAGTATACTATGAAAACCAAGCTAACCCTTGATTATTTTCCTCTTATCTTTCAAGTATTTTCATTTTATGGTCTATGGGAGCCCAATCCCATTCCTGTTTGAAGGGCGAATGCATATCTTTTATTTAAAGACATTTACTTTGTATTTAAAGACTTATATTATTTTTGAGACTCTGAGAGAACTACTTAGGATATTACATTATTGTATTTTCAAATAATTTGATCTGAATCTTGAGTTTCCAAATGTTTTATCCATCATAATCTTTTTGGTGCCTAATGGAATGGTCATTTAAAGTTCTCTTGTATATGTGGTCCATCTTTCTTATCTCTTTGTTGTGGATATTCTGTATTGTCTTGATGAATTTTGTGATGGAAATGTCAACCTCTTATTTATCATACTCATTTGGTTTATCTACTTTGTAAAATATTGTATAAATGGTTTTCTTTTAAATATACCTAGTCCCAATTGCAGGTATTGTTCTGAATGTGAATGTTAGCTTTTACAAAGTCTTGTCCTTCTCATATTTTGTTTTATTTTTGTTTGTAAGTCCATAAGAAAAAGAGGAGTACCACCTCTCTAAAAATGTAGGGGGATTCATATCCTCGTGAGGTTGACCTTAAGACCATAAAACAGTCTTTTAGATCAACACCTTCTAAGGGTATGTATGTTGAATACATGATTCTTCTAGTTATATACCCACATCGGTAAAAATATGCTATGCACACACAGTTTTATGGAAATTAATTATGTGTGTGTCTATTTTGTAGTGTCATTATCCATTGTTCGTGTGTGTTTGTGTGAACCGTGACTTCCCCCGTGACCTATGACGTTCCATATCGAAATTATATGCATTTGTATGTTGGATCACATAAAGAGAGATTCATATATCTATCATTCCACGGTGGTGTTGAGTGATAGCTAAGATTTTTTGTATGTTTGAGAAGGAATTGCCCACAAGTTTTATGGACTAGCAAGTCCATATTCTAATTCACCTACCTGATGAGGTTGAATTAGATGAGGTTCTCTCATGTCGCCAGATGTTCTTCTTAGAGAGGTACAAGAAAATTTTGAAGGGGTTTGTTCAGCAAGGGGAAAAACCAGAGGGATCTATGGCAGAGGGGTGCATAGGATACGAGTCATTATATTATCCCAATGAGTACATTAAGCAAATTGATGACACATAACAGGCAGTCGTTTGGGAATACCATCAAGATGAGGACAAAAGGGAAGGGTAGTTACTCCAAACGAATGGAAAAATGTGCTTGATAAAGAGTAAGTCAGTTAAATTTTTTCAATTTAGTATAGAGAAATTGTTTACATTCAAGTTGATAATATATATTTCATCCCATGCTATTTGTTTTGAATTCTTTTATACATCAGTGAATTTAAAAAATTGGATGTCATCAATAAATTTGTTCTTTAAGTTGATAATATATATTTGATCTCATGTTATTCATTTTGAATTTTTGTATACATCAACGAATGTTGAAACGGATGCCATCAATGAATTTGTTCTTTACAACTTGTAGGTAATGCGATCGTGGGTCGCGTTGTATGAAGAGAAAAGAAGGAAATGGGACAATGACAGGAAAGCATTTAGACAGTTGAATGGTAGAAGTATGTCTTATACTGATCATTTAAAATAAAATATGCCAAAAATATGTCCTAATAGTTGGGTGGCTGACTAGATACAAGACAAATATGCGGTGTCTTGTCATAACCGACGTGGAGAAGATCTTGATGCACTAAACATAGGGATTGGGTGCAACAAGTCTGTAATAACTTCTTTGAATACAACATTCTATTTATAATATTGCAAATTTGAACTGTAACATGTATTATTTTTTTATTAATGCTTTGGTTATTAGACACATGACACCACCCTTTGTTCACATTTTTACGGGTTCATTTCTTCCCATATGTTAGCACTCTGTAATTTTCCCAAGGCTGTGGAGGAAGTCACAGAGGTAACATCAAAACCACTTTGAGTCTTGGATCTATCCCTCCAAGACTCAAAGAGGGATCTCTCTGTCTGGTATAACTTTGTTTGTGTATGGATCTTAGGCTAGCTATGCAGAATAGGATTTGCTTTTGAGTTGGGTAGGTGCAGAGAAGAGGAACCATGGGCAATGGAGTCTGTGTTAAGTCTGAGATCGGATGAGCTCTATAAGGTATCTTCACAGGGAAAGGTAATGAAAACGTTGGATCCTTTAAAAGTAAAGTGATGTAGAGCAGGAAAAGGCGAGAAAATCAAATACAATAAAAAATCATTTAAGAATTTCCTTATTGTAATATCAGAAGAAAACATTTAGATTTTTAAAATCTCGACACAGAGTATCATAGATAAATTATGTGCTAAATCTCCTTTTAAAAATCAGGAAGAGAGTAACATAATGATAACTGAGCAGAATCACATTCAAAGAAGAAAGAAAACTTCACCAACTTCAAACACGCAGGAATCCTGTGAAAAAGTCCCTTTATTTCTGGTAGATCTCCTCAAAAGTTTACAGATTTACAGCTTGTTTGGGCGTAATGATCAACCCTTTTACATTAAAATTACATGACTAAATAGGATAGATTCACCCCTCAATCTTAGGAAGTCGGATTCAACCACCTCGGCCAAAAATAGCAACAAATCCCCAAAAATCGAGAATTGTTCGCCATGAAAGACAGGCCGAATTTCTACAAAAAAGGGGTCAACTCAGACGTTTGTTTCTCTTTAACAGTGACACCTGTGTCAAATATGGAGGAATTTATTGTGTATGAGCATGTGCTGGAAAAAAACCTCCTTTGGTTTCTCCAATTTCGTCTCCATCTCGTTGAAACATCTCTTGCAAAATCAAGACTGAAAAAGGAAAAACCGGAAACTGAAAAAATGAGGCTGAAAGATGGCTTCGATTATCCCAACTAGTGGCACCTATGAAAAATCAAGAAGATTTTTTTGTTCTTCAGCCCGTGCTGAACAAAAACCTCTCTCTGGTTTTGAAAATTTGTTTCCATTTGTGCAGAATCCACCTCAGAAGATGAAGTACTGAACAGGAAAAAACAGTTTTTTTTTTTTTTTATTTTGGGAGGACGGTTTTGCATGGGGGAAGGTGGTTTCCGGACCACCCTGAGGTGGTAAGTGGTATTTGGAGGGGGGGGGTTGAAATTACTAGGGGGTGACAAGTGTCCCTCCCAATACCACTTTTTCGACCCCCTTGGTATTGATGGGACGTGAGGGGGGCATCCGGAATGTACGGAGGAAGCATCCGTGAGACTTAGGCTTAGTGTGTTTTATTAATTTTTATTTTTTTTTTTGTTAATTATTAATCTGTTTACGTTTTGTTTTGTTTTTTTGTTTTATTTATTTATTATATTTTATTTTGTATTGTTTTTGTTTTTGTTTTTATGATTTTTGTTTTTATTTGTTTTTATTTAATTTTTATTTAATGTTTTATATATGTTTTTCAATCAATGTTTTTATATTGTTTATTATATGTTTTATTAATATATGTTTTTTATTAAATGGGTTTTATATTAATTAATGTTTAATGTTGTTTTATTTTAATGCTTAACACTAACCTAAATTAACCTAAACACTAACTTAATTACTAGTTAATTAATTAATTATTAATTAGTCTAACCTATTCTAACTATACTAAATTTTATTACTAATTAACCTATTGTTTTTTATTTTAGCCTAAGTTTTTTTATTCATGCAGGGATGAGTGGTAGGCGAGATATAGCCAACGGGACAAGGGAGTAAGGGCGCAGAGGTGGACGAAGGATGCAATAGGGTGATGAAGGATCGGGCGAAATGGATGGGGGGGAATGGAATCAACCGAGCTAGATGTCTTCATCGTGGAGGAAATGCCAAATAGGCAGCTGAAGAGTCAAGTCACCTATGATTAGAGAACCCCAACATAGGCTCCACCTGGGGATGCCAGCTCCTGTGGAGGTGTCAAGAATCTCATATCTCTGAACATGCAGACCAGTGCTTTATTTGGTGGGCCATGGAGTTACTGCAGTTACAGTCTTCGAACTAGCTCATATTTCAATGAAAACTGAATTAGATACTATCAACTGCAAACTTTGCTTGAAAATATACAATACTGAAAAAAATGCTCAAATGACTGAGCTTATTCAAAACTGCTACCTACCCTAAACTGCTGATAATTTTGTTGTTCTAAATGATACAATAATGTCAGTGCAATCAGTCAAGCAACTGATCTAATAACTCTGATCTTTCAATGTTTTCAATCCATATCAGAAATAAAACTTGCATAGGGATCATGAATTGATTTCCATCCCGATTTTCACAACACAGTTTTGGGACTGTGGACAATTCCAGAAACTTTGGGAATCAATGGGTATTCTGAAAAGACTAGCTCCTCCATATAGACAGCTATAGGATCATAATAGACGTGACCTATTACTGGATATTCAAATTTAACCAACTCAATTTAATGATTTGATGTTGTAGTTATGTTATTTGCATCCTCATGTACTTCATGACATGGCTGCAACTTTTCTAATGGGTTTTTAAATGATACTTATGTTGAATACACCCTTGTAGTTGACTGTCTGATCATATCCATATCATAAAAAAATTTGAAATCATTGGGGGTAAATGAAAATTGACTTTGAAAGCACAATCTTTCCAGCATATCAACTATCGGGTGATAAAAAAAATTATATGACTGTGGAATTTGTTCTGTTGGCATTTCATGGCTTACACTATGATCCTCAAACATAATCTGACCAAGATTCCTTTTCAAAGTCTGAAATGAACTAAAACATAAGGGTAGGGAATCAAAATGGATCAGCTCATTACCTGTTCTGGGCTTTGTGTTTTCATCTGAATTTTGGCCTGCATAAAGACTCAAGGGTTGCACTTCTAAATCTGCAATAGCTTCTATATCACCCATGTTCTCTTCACCTGGTGCATCAGAGCATTCCTCATCCTTTCTATTTACAACCTGCTTGAAATGTTCCCTTAGGAGTGAGGCAAAACACAGAGGCAGGCAGTTTGCATTTTCTTGAAAATTTTCTGCACTTTCCTCCTTGCAATCTTGATTAGTATGCAGAGTTTGATTGTCATCTTGGCATAGTGGTAATTGGACTTCTTCTTCCCATGAATATAGTGATAGTTTCTCTGAGCATTCATCATCAAACTCAACCAAGTAATCATCACCCTGATGATCATATCCTGGAAAATCATCTACATGTGTGAGGTCATCGAACATGCACATCATCTCAGGTGGTTTTCTCATCACCATTTGATTTTGAACTTCATATTTGGCTATGTCATGGATTGAGTACATAAAATAATCATTGGGTGGATCAAAATACTGAGGTTGAATTGGAAAAATCTTGGGGACATTGATCTTTTTCCTTTCTGGCATTAATGGAACATAAGGTTTTCGAACAGCAAGTTCCTCTCTCCTACTAATATTATGCATTACTTCATTGACTATGTTAGTCAGAATATCTAATTTCATTTCTAAAGATAGCGACTGTTCTTTTTCTATTTTGTCTTTCATCAATGCTTCTAACTTTGCCTTTATGATTAGCAAGTTAACTTCCACATCAACCGCAATATTTTTCATTTCTTCAAGGGTAGCAGTGTTCCTTTCTCTTAATTGGAATGCCATTTTAGGATCGAAAGCATCAGGGTAATGCAAGTGAGCTAATCCTGGGGGTGGCCTTATATCAAACGACATTGCATGATACACCTTATTGAACCTTGTTGAATACGGATGTACGGTCTCCCCTAGTTGTCTTTTCAAATGGTCATATTCTTCTAGGATGAGAAAGACATTTCTCATGATCACCCATCTATCTTGGAAAAATTGCACAAATTGACGGAAATTGCTAATGCTTGCAGCTGGAATATCCTTGAACCAATTTTTGACTTTAGCTTGCAATGATAGGGAAAACATTCTAATGCAGACGTCATCATCTTCCACCTCAAAAGGATCAAGAATATCCTCAAGACTTTGGATGTGCTTTTCAACAGTGATCTTCACATTTTCTCCATCAAACCTGGGCAGATTATTGATGTAATTGACAGGGAGGTCATGGAGAATAGGAGGAAAATATAGAGGCTTGTATCAGTCTGGGATTTTCACAGGTATAGGAGGTAAAGCAAGGGGCTTATAGCTAACTAGAATTTCAACAATGGCAGGAGATAAAGCACAAGTCTCATGTCTCACTGGGTTTTCTACATGTGCATTTGGGATGCGCACAGGTGTATGAGTATGTACATGATCTACAACTTGGGGCTTGATCTCTTGAGGCTTATCAATTTGCAGATGATCAATATAAACTTCAGCAATATACTCTTGATTCGGATTGGAAAAAGATAGGACATAATTACAGAGAAAACTAAAAATGTCTTGAATACAATTTGAGCTTGAATACCTTCTCTTTCTAGATTGCTTGGTCATGCTTCAGGTTCTTCCTCCGGTGAAGTCTTTGAGTTGGAACTTTCTGGAGCTGATTGGAGTTGTCGGGTGAAATATTCCATCCTTCTTGTGTCTGGTCATTGTCCACCATCAGTGATCAGATCTGGAACTTGAAGTGCACTACTGGAGAAAGTTCCCTAGTACGGTCGTCATTTTGTTAACACTTTGTAATTTTCCCAAGGTTGTGGAGGAAATCACAAAGGTAACATCAAAACCACTTTGAGTCTTGGATATATCCCTCCAAGACTCAAAGAGGGATCTCTTTTTCTAATATAACTTTGTTTGTGTATGGATCTTAGGCTAGCTATGCAGAATAGGATTTGTTTTTGAGTTGGGTAGGTGAAGAGAAGAGGAACCATGGGCAATGGAGTCTGTGTTAAGTCTGAGATTGGATATATCTCTATAAGGTATCTTCATAGGGAAAGGTAATACAAACGTTGGATCCTTTTAAATTAAATAGCAACAAATCCCCAAAAATTTGGAATTGTTCGCCATGAAAGACAGGCCGAATTTCTGCCAAAAAGGGGGTCAACTCAAACGTCTGTTTATATTTAACGGTGACACCTGTGTAAAATATGGAGGATTTTATTTTATATCAGCATGTTTTGGACAAAAACCTCCTTTGTTTTCTCCAATTTCACATCCAACTCGTCGAAACAGCTCCCGCAAAATCAGGACTGAAACAAGAAAAACCGGAAACTGAAAAAATGAGGCTGAAAGATGCTTTGATTCTCGCAACTAATGGCAACTGTGAAAAATATGGAAGAGTTTTTTGTTCTTCAGCCTATTATGAACAAAAACCTCTCTCAGTTTGTGAAAATTTGTTTCCATTTGCGCGAAATCAACCTCGAAAGATAAAGTTCTGAATATGCAAAAATGGTTTTTTTTTTTAATTTCGGGAGGGCGATTTTGTAGTGGGGAAGGTGGTTTCCAGACCCCCTGAGGTGGTAAGTGGTATTGGGAGGGGGGGTCAAAAATCACTAGGGGGTGACAAGTTTCCCTCCCAATACCACTTTTCGGACTCCCCTTGGGGTTGATGGGACGTGAGGGGGGGGTTCGGAATGTACGGAGGAAGCATGTGTGAGACTTATGCTTAGTGTGTTTTATTAATTTTTGTTTTTGTTTTTTGTTAATTATTAATTTGTTTACGTTTTGTTTTGTTTTTTTGTTTTATTTATTTCTTATATTTTATTTTGTGTTTTTTTCGTTTTTATGATTTTTGTTTTTATTTAATGTTTTATATATGTTTTTTAATTAATGTTTTTATATTGTTTATTATATGTTTTATTAATATATGTTTTTTATTAAATGGGTTTTATATCAATTAATGTTTAATGTTGTTTTATTTAATTCTTAACACTAACCTAAATTAACCTAAACACTAACTTAATTATTAGTTAATTAATTAATTAATTAATAATTAGTCTAACCTATTATAACTATACTAAATTTCATTACTAACATTATTAACCTATTGATTTTTCTTTTAGCCTAAGTTTGTTTATTCGTGCAGGGATGAGTGGCGGGCGAGATATAGCCAATGGGGCAAATGGACAAGGGAGTGACGGCGCAGAGGTGGATGAAGGATGCAGCAGAGTGATGAAGAATCGGGCGAAACGAATGGGGAGGAAATGGAATCAGCCGAGCCAGATGTCTTCATCATGGGGGAAATGCCAAATAGGCAGTTGAAGATTCAAGTTACCTATGATTATAGGACCCCAACATAGGCTGCACCTGGGGATGGAAGCTCCTACAGAGGTGTCAAGAATCTCATATCTCTAAACATGTAGACCAGTGCTTTATTCATTGGGCCATGGAGTTATTGCAGCTACAGTATTCGAACTGGCTCAGATTTGAAGGAACACTGAACTAGATACTATCAACTGCAAACTCTTCTCGAAAATATACAATATTGAAAAAGATGCTCAAATGACTGAGCTTATTTAAAACTGCTACCTACCCTAAACTACTGATAATTTTGTTGTTCTAAATGATACAATAATGTCAGTGCAGCCAGTCAAGCAACTGATCTAATAACTCTGATCTTTCAATGTTTTCAATCCATGTCAGAAATAAAACTTGCATAGGGATCACAAATTGCTTTCCATCCTGATTTTCACAACACACAGTTCTGGGACTGTGGACAATTCCAAAAACTTTGGGAATCAATGGGTATTCTGAAAAGACTAGCTCCTCCATATAGACAGCTATAAGATCATAATAGACGTGACCTATTACTGGATATTCAAATCTAACCAACTCAATTTAATTATTTGATGTTGTAGTTATGTTATTTGCATCCTCATGTACTTCTTGGCATGGTTGCAACTTTTTTGATGGGTTTTGAAATGATACTTCTATTGAACACACCCATGTAGCTGACTGTCTGATCATATCTATATCATAACAATTTTTGAAATCATTGGGGGTAAATGAAAATTGACTTTGAAAGCACAATATTTCCAACATATCAGCTATAGGGTCATAAAAAAAATTAGATGACTGTGGAATTTGTTTTGCTAGCATTTCATGGATTACGATGTGATTCTCAACCAAAATCTGATCAAGATTCATTTTCAAAGTCTGAAATGAAGTGAAACATAAGGGCAGGGAATCAAAATCGATCAGCTCATTACCTGTCATGGGCTTTGTGTTTTCATCTGAATTTTGGCCTGCACAAAGACTCGAGGGATGCACTTGTGAATCTGCAATAGCTTCTATATCACCCGTGTTCTCCTCACCTGATGCATCAGAGCATTCCTCATCCTTTCTATTTACAACCTGCTTGAAATGTTCCCCCAAGAGTGACGCAAAACACAGGGGCAGGCAGTTTACATTTTCTTGAAAATTTTCTGCACTTTCCTCCTTGCAATCTTGATTAGTATGCAGAGTTTGATTATCATCTTGGCATAGTGGTAATTGGACTTCTTCTTCCCATGATCATAGTGATGGTTTCTCTGATCATTCATCATCAAACTCAACCAAGTAATCATCACCCTGATGATCATATCCTGGAAAATCATCTACATATGCAAGGTCATCGAACATGCACATCATCTCAAGTGGTTTTCTCATCACCATATGATTTTGAACTTCATATTTGGCTATGTCGTGGATTGAGTACATAAAATAATCATTGTGTGGATCAAAATATTGAGGATGAATTGGAAAAATCTTGGGGACATTGATCTTTGTCCTTTCTGGCATGAATGGAACATAAGGTTTTCGAACAGCAAGTTCCTCTCTCCTACTAATATTATGCATTACTTCATTGACTATGTTAGTCAGAATATCTAATTTCATTTCTAAAGATAGGGATTGTTCTTTTTCTATTTTGTCTTTCATCAATGCTTCTAACTTTGCCTTTATGTTCAGCAAGTTAGCTTCCACATCAACCGCAATATTTTTCATTTCTTCAAGGGTAGCAGTGTTCCTTTCTCTTAATTGGAATGTCATTTCAAGATCGAAAGCATCAGGGTAATGCAAGTGAGCTAATCCTGGGGGTGGCCTTATATCAACCGACATTGCATGATACACCTTATTGAACCTTGTTGAATATTGATGTACGGTCTCCCCTAGTTGTCTTTTCAAATGGTCATATTCTTCTAGGATGAGAAAGATATTTCTCATGATCACCCATCTATCTAGGAAAATTTGCACAAATTGACGGAAATTGCTAATGCTTGCAGTTGGAATATCCTTGAACCAATTTTTGACTTTACCTTGCAATGATAGGGAAAACATTATGATGCAGACATCATCATCTTCCACAGTGATCAAGAATATCCTCAAGACTTTGGATGTGCTTTTCAACAGTGATCTTCACATTTTCTCCATCAAACCTGGGCAGATTATTGATGTAATTGACAGGGAGGTCATGGAGAATAGGAGGCAAATCTAGAGGCTTGTATCGGTCTGGGATTTTCACAGGTATAGGAGTTAAAGAAAGGGGCTTATAGCTAACTGGAATTTCAACAATGGTAGGAGATAAAGCACGAGTCTCATGTCTCACTGGGTTTTCTACATGTGCATTTGGGATGCGCACGGGTGTATGAGTATGTACATGATCTACAACTTGGGGCTTGATCTCTTGAGGCTTATCAATTTGCATATGATCAATATAAACTTCAGCAATATACTCTTGATTCGGATTGGAAAAAGATAGGACATAATTACAGAGAAAACCAAAAATGTCTTGAATACAATTTGAGCTTGAATACCTTCTCTTTCCAGATTGCTTGGTCATGCTTCAGGTTCTTCCTCCGGTGGAGTCTTTGAGTTGGCATTGTCTGGAACTTATTGGAGTTTTCGGATGAAATATTCCATCCTTCTTGTGTCTGGTCACTGTCCACCATTAGTGATCAGATCTGGAACTTGAAGTGCACTACTGGAGAAAGTTCCCCAGTACGGTCGTCATTCTGTTAGCACTTTGTAATTTGCCCAAGGTTGTGGAGGCAGACACAGAGGTAACATCAAAACCACTTTGAGTCTTGGATCTATCCCTCCAAGACTCAAAGAGGGATCTCTCTGTTTGATATAACTTTGTTTGTGTATGGATCTTAGGCTAGCTATGCAGAATAGGATTTGTTTTTGAGTTGGGTAGGTGCAGAGAAGAGGAACCATGGGCAATGGAGTCTGTGTTAAGTTTGAGATCAGATGTAGATCTATAAGGTATCTTCATAGGGCAATTTAATACAAACATTGGATCCCTTAAAAGTAAATAGCAACAAATCCCCAAAAAATTGGAACTGTTTGCCATGAAAGACAGGCCGAATTTCTGCAAAAAAGGGGTTCAACTCAAAAGTTTGTTTATATTTAACGGTGACACATGTGTAAAATATGGAGGAGGTTATTGTATATGAGCATGTTTTGGACAAAAACCTCCTTTGTTTTCTCCAATTTCGTCTCCAGCTCGCTGAAACAGCTCCTGCAAAATCAGGACTGAAACAAGAAAAACCGGAAATTGAAAAAATGAGGCTGAAAGATGGCTTTGATTCTCCCAACTGATGGCACCTGTGAAAAATATGGAAGATTTTTTTGTTCTTCAGCCCGTTATGAACAAAAACCTCTCTCATTTTGTGAAAATTTGTTTCCAATTGCGTGGAATCAACCTCGGAAGATAAAGTTCTGAATATGCAAAAACGGTTTTTTTTTTTAATTTCGGGAGGGCGGTTTTGCAGGGGGGAAGGTGGTTTTCGGACCCCCTGAGGTGGTAAGTGGTATTGGGAGGGGGGTTCAAAAATCACCAGGGGGTGACAAGTGTCCCTCCCAATACCACTTTTCG
>ML822681.1:106319-132256 GCA_009831015.1 Picea engelmannii | reverse complement strand
AGAAATGTAAAGGAAGATCGTGATAGTGGGATAATATGTATTAACTCTAAAAAAATGTGGGTTGAAAGTAAGTTGTCTTATGTTTTCCCAAAACATTCCAACCAAGTGTTCTTTTACCCAGATGTGTTGGATGCAGATTGGTGGTCCATACTAAGACATGATCCAAGATATAAACATATTTTTGAGAACAACAATGTTACAGTGCCAAGCGAGGAAGATAATTAGGGTGATGGAAACGAAGATTGATTTCATGTAAATGATTTTTTTGGACATTTATATTATGGATGTGTCATTTTATTATAGGTATCTATAATGGACAATTATGTTTTTTTTTTCCTTCATTTTATAATTATTGTAGATGTGAAAAGTTAACAACCATTTACAACCACCATATTGAAAATACATTAAATAGACTAGCAAGCATAAGATTTGATTTTGATATATTTTAATTGTCATATTTATTGTTTATTATAGCAAATTTATGTTGTATTGTATTAAAATATGTTTATGTTAACCTTTGAATTATTAAGCATTAATTGAGATATCACAAATTTGGTGGCGTACAATAATAGATATTTATTTTAAATTATGTTTTACTTAACGAAAAATGAATATATTAAAAAATATTCAAGCCTCATAATCTATTGTTTGATAAAATCAAAATTCAAATAAATATATACTTACTTTGATGGAACTTCTATGGACAATTCCAACAAAATAACTACGTGCAACATCTACATAACTTGTGGTGTACTTGGCATTACCAACTTTGATGGCATTTCTCACCTTAACTAGTGCAACTATCATAGCCTTCACCTATTCCACTCCATCCTTTAGTTTTATAATCATATGCACTTATATTTATAATTATTTTTGCATTCCCCTTGAAATAAGTGTCAATATCGGAAGGACATGGATATTTTAAAATAGTCTTTTTCTAGAGCCAAGTCAGAATTAAGGAAAAATTTAATGATTCATACTTATCTAAAAGTATAGAATCTTTTGTCAATTTTACTAATTCTTAAAATACCAATTATAAAATGTTGAGTGATATTATTTTTTAATAAAATATTCATAAAGTCTATATTAGAGTAAAACATTGTGAAAACATTTCATCAAAAGTGTATAAATCAAAATGTATTAGTATTCTCTATATTTATTATTTTAAATTTAATTGAATAAACTTCATATATTATAATAGTTGGATAATGTAAATTAATAAAATCTTTGGAAAAATTAAATATTAATAAAATATAATCACGGTTATTTTAGTAAACAATTATATTATAACTTTGTCTTGTAATCTTTGAATTAATGGTTATAATTTTTTGCAATCAAAATCTAAATTAAACGCTTTCACAAAAGTAAAGTTAAACATTATATGGAAACTATAAATTTAAATGAGTGATACATATCAAATTTCACTTAAAAACAGAAAAATCATTAACAATGTTCATCATTAGCATACTCATATTACATTTTATAAATCAAACAACAACCACAACAATATATGAAAAATAATATACATGAGCGATATAAAGATGAATATACATGTCAAACATACATCTCAACAAAATATGCAATAAACATGTCATATATAGATCTCCAGTCAAGTATAAAACAATCGGTATAAATGTCAATCAGTACCACTACTAGCTAGATCCACCACCAAAGCCAGGTGCATCAGTGTCTCTGCTACCAGAGGTAGAGCCTCTATCAAGAACAATTATCTCATAAACAAATGTCGACATAAGTGCACTATCAAGTCTCTCTATATCAATATCATGGATATGTGCATCAACGGTACCTGATGTGATCATAGTGTCCAAAGAATCAGAATCTTGTGACGCATGTGGAGGAAGAGGAGGAAGAGGGGGATCAGTGGATGATGACACATGTGGACTAGGAGAAATAAAATGATCGACGGGTGGTGACACAAGCAGAGGAAGAGGGGTAAGAGAAGGATCGGACATAGAAAAAGGTTCAGACACGTGTGGAGGGGAAACGGGAGGAGGAGGAGGAGGAGGATCAAACGTGGATGGATGATCGATATATGTTGTAGCCAACTCATGCAGAGGAGAATCAGGAGGAGGACCATGTGGTGAAGTAGAGGATGTAGATGGCTCTATTGATGATCTAGAAGTAGTGTGATCACGATCACCATCCCTCGATGTATCGATGAGGTTGATTGCACCAAAAATATGACGCATCAATATCGTCATGTCGTGAGGTAAATGCCTCCATGTAGTAGAGAGTGCCTCTACCCTTAACATGTATCTACGGGGTATAGGTACCACTCTATGGCTAATCATGACACAGCATAGCTCATCCGCCACCTCTAGTCGGACTCTCGTATCTGACCTACGTGGCATGTGGGATATATGTACTACTGGAGGTTTCTCCTTTGCCTCCTCCATCACCTCATACTCATGTTGGGAAGGTTCACCCCCAAGATATGTGCCAATATCCGCAAAACAATAGATAATAATTATAATATAATTGAAACAAAATGTTACAATAAATTACATGTGCATTAAATAAGACATAAAATATGCAAATAGATTGATTAAAACATAAAAATAATAATACCTCTAATCTCATCTACTGGCTCCTATGATATAAATTGTATGTTTGGACATCCTC
Source organism: Picea engelmannii (assembly GCA_009831015.1). Taxonomy (NCBI): domain Eukaryota; kingdom Viridiplantae; phylum Streptophyta; class Pinopsida; order Pinales; family Pinaceae; genus Picea; species Picea engelmannii. The sequence continues at coordinate 129,613 of ML822681.1, read as the reverse complement.
TCCAATCTATCCTCGCATACAAGTACTCTACAAGATCGAGGACATTATCATCCTTGCTAGACAATAAATCAATTATTTCCCTTCCCATCAGAGTAATGAGAAACTCAGACTGGCTCCTCTTGGGCATCAACTGCCCCCACATGTGCATATGCACATCAAACATAGGCCTAGCAGGAAATATGGGTATCGCTAGCCAAGTGGCATGAACTCTCTCAAAAAATAATGTATAAAACTCATATGTGAATGGGAAGAATCTTGTCCCAAACAAAACAGAGTGACAATGATCTAATGCACGACAAAACTATCTCAAAAAAACATCTTCCCACCTAATCAATCAGGGCTCCCACAATAAACTATCTACATAATAAAACATAGGGTGACTAATGCGCTACCCATCAGAGTTATATTGTGATAGTGATGAGAGCATATAACACATGCACGTAATGTCCTCTTTCTAAAATGCACCTATCTGTAGTTGACCAAATTTAACCTGGAACTTCGAAGCCAAAGGAATATCTAGACAGACATATATTTGCACATATGTCAATTGGGTATCTTCTGTAACACTGGGCGGTAGCACAGGGAAATGGAGCAATACACCCCCCTCCTAGACAATCCAGTGATGAAATAGACATCCTCCTCCATGGGATGATACCACATATCGGGATCAACCCTGAACCCCTGTCTCACATGATCCTAGTGATGGATCAATTGTTGTAACAATGCAGAGTTCCCACTAAGGGATCTACTCTCCTAAAAAAACTTCAAGAGGCCAATATCTATCAAACGATCATGAGTATGTTGTGAAATAGAGCGAGGGTAAGCCTCCCTATCCCTCTCCCTAGCCTCCCACTCACACTCAAAAGCATATGTCTCGACCTGTCATTGCCTTGCCTCCTCCTACTCTCGTTGTCATCATCTCTGATTCACATACAAATATTGTTAGGAATGTATATAAAGATAAAAAAAAAATATAATTATAAAACAAATATATATATATATGACGTGTATTTTAAAAAATCCAAAATTATTTTTTTTTTCAAAAAAATCTTTAAAATAAATCAGTGCGCCTCCAACAGTTCATAGCCATATGGTTGGTGTGCTATCTCAAAACAACAACATTGTTAGTTGGTGCATCCCATAGGACTATATGCACCAACGCAGTGATTTTATTAGCACCGGTTCATCTCGTTAACAAAGATGCACCGCACCGCTAAAATTTATAGCGCACAAATCCACGGTGCCCTTTGTTAAATCGGATGCACTGGTGCACCATGTCTACTAGAGCATCGGTATGTTGTCTACCAATGAAATTTTATTTATGACATTAGTGCATTTTGTGGAATGATGGGCACCACTAAGATAAACTTCATTATCGCAGTTGAAGTGGTATGACGGGTTACTATTAACGCATAGGCACCACCGTGATAGTGGTGCACCGACGTTTTGTACCTTGGTGTATTGTAAAGGATAGACCATTGGGAAAAAGGCATCCAATGAGACGCCCCGCAATGAAAATTCGGGAAATATATGTCCCTATGCATTTTTTTATACAGTACTCGTGCGTTGGATTACAATGGTTGCACCACTACGTTAAATTTTATAAATTGTTATGTTAGCGGTGTCGTTAGTTAAGTGAAGGGTATTGGCGGGTAATGTTAAACGATATTGGTGTGATTTATTTAGTGTGTGTACTTTTTTTATAAAGTTTGGTGGTCTCTTTGACCAATGACATTTTGGGGTGTTATGTGTCAGGTTCGCATTGGTGCGGTTGGTTAAAATTGGTGCACCGCCAGGTTAAATTTTCATATAATGTTGACCCAGCGGTGTGGTTAATGAAGTGAAATGTGTCAGTGCGAGTAGAATACCATTGTGCATCCATTTCAAGGAGTTTCAAAGGATACACCATGTTGTAAAGGATAGAGCACCGAGAACGAGGCATCCAATGAGACGCCCCGCTATGAAAAATCGGGCAATATATGTACCAGTGTATTTTCGTATATAGTACCGATGCATTGGATTACAATGGTTGAACCGCGACGTTAAATTTTATGAATCATTATGTTAGTGGTGTCGTTAGTTGTGTGAAGTAAAGTGGTGCATAATGTTAAACGGCACCGGAGGGATTTATTCGGTGCGTGTATGTTTTTTATAAAGTATGGAGGTGTGTTTGAACATTGACACACCGGGGCATTATTTTTCAGGTACACCCCGGTGCTATTGGTTAGAATTGGTGCATCGCTAGGTTAAATTTTATATATCGTTGAGCTAGCGATGCATTTAATGAAGTGAAATATGTCAGTGTAGGTAGAATCCCTTTGTTCCCCGGTTTCGAAGCATTACTAAGGACGCACCACTTTGTTTATAATAATTCATCGTGGTGCGCTTAAGTGAATGGAATCGATGCGTACATTTATGTGGTGCACCGAAGGTGGTGCTCATTGTTTATTTAACATAGTAGACACCACTTAGGGGCTAGCAAAACCGTTCATGAACACCACGTGAAATTAAAAAAAAAAATCGCAAATTTCAAACTAAATTGTAATTTTGAATTGATGAAAATGCAAATAGGAAGGTAATAAATAATTTACCTAGTCTCTTTTGTCCTGAGAAGGCATGGTTGCAATGTTGAGATGAAATGAAAATTTGTGGTAATTTCCAAAATTTGGAAATGTATGGAATCCACCAATAGATATATTCAAGTTAGTGTAGAGCACCGAAAATAGGGCATATTAGGAAGAAAGGTGAGCATTGGTGCTTTCTTGAGAGTTTAGAAGCACGGTATGCACTGTAAAAATAAAAATTGGTTTGTTATTTTTTTTTAATTTACCCTACTTCGGTGCGCTTTTGGACATTTAGGCGCATCGGGGTGTAATATGCAATGACACTGGTGTGATTTATTTAGTGCATATAATTTTATTATAAAGTATGGCGGTGTGTTTAAACATTGACTCTCTAGGGAGTTATGTTTTAGGTACGCCCCGCTAGGTTAAATTTTATATACCATTGAGCTAGCGGTGTGGTTAATGAAGTGTAATTCATCGGTGCGGGTATAAGCCCATTTTGTGTCGGTGTTGGGGCATTTTGAAGGATGCACCACTTTGTTTTTATAGTAATTTATCACGGTGCGCTAGCTTGAACGGAACCAATGCAGACATATATAGATGCATTGAGTGGAGTGCTCACTGTGTATTTAACACAGTATGGATTGCTTCGGGGCAAGTCGAATCGTTCAGGCACACCATGCGCAATTTTAAAAAATTCCAAATTCAAGCTAAATTGTAATTTTGATTGGATGAAAATTCAAATACGAAGGTAATAAATAATTTATCTACTTCATTATGTCCCGAGGAGGCATGGTTGCACCGTTAAGAGGAAATGAAAATTTGTGGTAATTTCCAAAATTCGGAATGTGTGGAATCCACCAATGGAGCTATCCAAGTCAATGTAGAGCACCTAAAACAGGGCGTCTTAGGAAAAAAGGTGAGCATCGGTGCTTTCTTGAGAGTTTAAAAGCACGGGATGCACAGTAACAATGAAAATCGGTTTGGTATTTTTTTTTTATATACCCTACCTCGGTGTAGATTTAGACAGATAAGTGCACTAGTGTATGTTGTTCAATGACACTGGTAAGATTTATTCAGTGCATGTAATCTTATTATAAAGTATGGTGGTGCTACTAGAACATGGACGCACTAGGGTGGTATTGTTTATGAACGGTTTGGTGCATTGATTCCTTAAAGGCACACCAATTTAAAAAACCTCCGCAAAAATCTCTCATGACCCACCTCTGTTATGAACAGTGACAATTCGTTTGAACATTTAAGCATCGGTGCAGTAGTTTTTATATGTGCATTGATGTGTATGTGCCATAAAGGCGCACCAAAAAAAAAAACTCCACAGAAACCTATGGTCACCTGCCTCTACTAACAACCTCCACTTTAAACAGCTAAGGGAAGAATTTTTCGGGGAGGTTCCATAAAAACCTTTGCAAGAAGTTGTTCTCCTTGTAGTGACCTCATTTCCTTTATATTTTAATAATTTTAAAAATTCCTAGGAAATCATGCAATTTTTTCTTATTTTCTCACGTGTATCATGTAGGTTTTCCTTCAATAACCACATTATTATGTTTGCCTATGTGAATCATACAACTGTGGCTTGTTAAGCCTATGTGTGACACACCACTATCAAGTCTAGAGCCTGCATGACCCCTAGTAAATCAATTTTTATCATCCTTTTATTCTTTTGAAAGTTGGCATTAACATGTTAATTTTTCCCATGAAAAACTAATTGTATTTTTTCTTGTCGATTATCACTTAAATGCTCAAATATTAAGTAATTTAAGTGCATAAATAATGAACTCACTACTTTCAAGTGTTCATCACTTTTTTGTTTTTCATTTCTTGTAATTTCATTCAACATTATACTTTCAACGTTTCAATTTCAAGCTATTCACACCAATTGTCCACATTAACTTATGCTCTTTTCCTTGTGCTCATTACCAATCTTGGTGAATTATAAATTGTTAGACTTAAAATACCTCCTTCACCATTCCTTAACAGATAACATGCTTGGTTCATGGAATCAAGGCAAGACTTTTAAAATCAACAAATAATATTAATCTATCCCATTAAAGTCCTCTCTTAAGGACTAGCAGAATTTATAGTTTAGGTTGAGACTATAGGGCTAGGAATCCAAACGACACGTCACAATTGTTTCCCATTGAAACATAATTTCTTTTCTAGGGTACTTGGAATCCTTTCTAGCATACGTGTTTTCCAACACAAGGGTCACACTCTCTTTTGAGTGTCAATGCTTAGGTCAGGATTGGTAATTTTTCGAAGCCTCCCAACTCTTTTAAGTTATGTGTTGCCCCTTAACCGTATGAATTTGACTACCCTTTGTTGATGATATACAAAGAGGTATCCTAGTTATAAATCATGGATTTATCATCATGTGGCTCTTGTGGGATTATTAGATCACCTAAGATAGATAATTGTTGCCCCCTTTGACCTTATCCCCAAGGGTGTTTCAATATAATTATTGTTATCATACATTCACTTGTGTTCTTCGATGGATTTCATCACCATCCAATGAGATGAATGGAAGGCCCAAATATTAATTATTTGTTTGCTTGAGCCTTGATAGAGTCATTAGGGGCATGTTTTTTTTTTCTTTTCCTACCATCGTGGAAACTTATTACCAAAAACTCATTTCATCACCATTGGAAAACACACTTCAAAACTACATTTTATCACCACCTAGCCACATTTTTCCTTTGTAAACATGGATTTGGACCTATAACAGATGACATTGGGAAACACATTCACCTTCCCCACATGTTAACTTGGTCGTATCCTCTTCTTCCCAATTTGCACAATTTTGGGCCCCCCATTAGAGTTATATTGGCCAACCACCACCACTTAAGTGGAGTAACAGTAAAACACACACTATAGGCACCAAGGCCATGAAGGGAATAATAGTAATTTTGGGACCCCTCCAATATCTACCAGAATGAAGCTTGAACCAAGAATAAACGTAACATTCATACTTGGATTTCTCACCTTTACACAATTTTCAAGCTTTATATTCACCCCCCCATGAATTCCCTAATTTGACCTTAAGATTAGTCCAAGAACATCATTTAGAGTGCACTTACTAGAACTATAAAATTTATAGTGTTCTTTTTGCTACCACATAGCACCTTCCCTATTAGTATGAGCCCACCATTTCACTTAGTGAGGCACCACTAGCTTCGACCTCTATTGTTACCCCTTATGTGGGTCACTCATCCTTTAAATAGATCTACTTTGTGAATGGGACTCAATCATCGAGACTTGGGGGCACCTCTTCTACCTCTAGTGGCGTGACATTCACTAGACCTTCTCCTTGTAAGGAACATATAAGTACCCACCCACAAAAATAACATGCCATCATATTTGATTGGGACCAACATATCATAGTGCACCTCCCACCTTCCACCCCATTCTAAACACAAAATTAATGTGATGGGCACCACTATGCACTCCCACATTCATTGATGTTTAGTGGATATTGGGAAGTTCTCATATATTATGTCATTCTCATCTTGACAACACCTAGATTATCCCACTCTCATCCAACCAACAACCAAGTTATGAGCCTTTGACAATAGACTTTGTAAACTATCAGGGATTGTGCCTAATCTCCTAATTTATTTAGGAAGTAAGACTATCCTAATCGATGTCATTATCATGATTAGTTCAGTGGATTATAATATCATCCTTCTTTGCAATTACATATATGCCATGGTTGTTATGGTGTCTTCATTCTTTCAAGTCACAGACTTCCCCCATGAAGGACATATAATCACCATTGATCAACTATCATAATTTGATCCCTCGCCACCTCCAACATGACAAAATCTCACCTTTTGTCACTCACATTAATCTTGTGCATTATGTGTCCACTTTAACTAGTTGTACAACATCCACTCCCATCGAGCATGAGCCCATGGTCCAGAAACACCTCTTTACCACTTTGACTTGGAGATTGGATGGCTTCATTCACCCTTAGAGGCATCCATTCATGTTTCTTCCTTCATTTGTGAAAGTACCCTTACCTCCTTAACCACATTCTTCCCTAACAATAAAGAATTCATTGAGGCAATAATGAATTTCACTTATCTAAATGGTAACCTCCACTTAGGTTCTATTATTGATTGTCTACATGGGCCTAACCACTCCACCAAAAAATCCTCTAATTCTATCTCCCTTGGCACTATCATTTCCCCCTTTCAACCAAGAGTGTCTCTTATACTTGACAGGGATTCTTTGGAACCTATCCGGAGGACATTGATCTTGCCCCCACACAATATTTTATCAACAAGTTTTTAGGTCTCAATATCACCCATAGATGATATGTACTTTAGAGACTCTAATATGCCTTTTCAAATCTTATTCGATGGATATTGGGCCTTATTGTCTCTTTTTATACCTTTGGTACATTATTTTTGGTATTTGGAAGCAACCCTTACCTTAGCCTACATCCACTTAATTTGGGGGAAATATCACTACCTGCTCATGATACAACACAAATTTGCATTGTATTCTTTGTGGGAACCATCATTACACTCACTTGTGTCTTGTGCTACCATATGTCATATAATTACAATAATCATGGCCTAATTGTTTTTCAACCCACTAGGATATCATTAGCACCATGTATGGTGAGGCCCCATCAACTTTAGTCTCATTTGTTAACCCCCAATGTGGGTGAATTTTCCTCCTTCATGGGAGTGCCTCCTTTGGTAACTCATCATTCGCTAGCCTCCTTCTTGGGAGTGCCTTCCTTTGGAACTCATAGTTCCTTGGCCTCCTTATTAAGAGTGCCTCCCTTGGGAACTCATCAATCCCTAACCTCCTTTGTGAGAATGCATCCTTTGGGAAATATATGTTCTTTGGCCTATCTACACTTCGCGGGAGTGATTCCTTAGGGAACTCATCATTACTTGGCCTCCTTCACAAGAGTACCTCCCTTATGAACTCATAATTCCTTAGCCTCCTTTACAAGAGTGCCTCCTTTGGGAACTCCCCATTCCTTAGCCTCCTTCATGGGAGTGCTTCCTTTAGGAACTCCTTGTTCCCCAACCTCACAAGTCTCAACCAATCTCAACACTTTCCATTGCTCATCATTCGTGCAGCACCACCCATGATCTCATCATGGGATACCTTCCCAATCAATATTCAAATCCTTCATGACATTGATGAAGGACCCATGTATAGTATTTTAATTTTGTGCTTAGTGGTTTGAGCATTATTACACCACATGTTTTGTTTCTATGTGTATGTGATACATCTAAAGGTGCCACTTTTATCATATTGTTGGTGGTCCCCCCTAGGGTATATTATCTACATTGGAATTTAGGTATAAGTTGTCCCTCTGTAATCATTTGATTTTTCCTTTTGCCACATTTTCATTATACTTTAAGTTCTACCCCATCCTAATGAGTTGCATCACCACTTTGAGTTGCATTGACTTGTTTATTGGACAATAACGCTCCACCTTTCATGGGTTTCCCTAGTTTATCACCCTTTTCATTCTAGTACCCATTTTTCTCATTTTTGTTTAGGATCGGGAGTATTTGTAGTCTAATTTATGTCAAGAGTCTCGATCTTATCTCTTTCCATCCGATGGCCTACCACTAAGGACTCCTTGTTGACTCTCTAAGCTTGTGTGTGTCCTTAATGTTGGGGGGTTGATGACCCAAGGTTCATCTAGAGTTTGACCAACAAAACCCCAAGGTGTCAACATATCAATCCTTATCCAAAGATTGAAGAAGGCCTCACCCGAGATGCCATAAGAATCACAAAGACCGTTTGGTCTTCTGTCGGTGATGAAGGGTTAACTACATATGAATCCATTTGGGTTGGCATTCATACATTACATTGCACCAAGTAAAAACAATAACAACAAATAACAACAATACATACATTCATTGGACACATGAGCAACACATCATAGAACAAGAATAACTATAGCCTTTGTTTTATTCATTCAACCAGTCACATACATACATTAAGCAATTCATCAATTGATAGCAACAACGCCCTGCGCTCTCATAAATTTTCACAATGGTTCATTACATTGCATTGTGTGATTTCTCTCAAACTTTGTAGATATTAAAAAACCATACTCATAGTCAGACACATTACAGAAAACCAAAGAAACCAATGACATGCCTAACTGATCAACCAAACAACTGACTAGGTAACTCTTTTTATGTTGTCATTGCTCCCTTTTATCTTCTTCTTTGCTCTGGCGCTCTATCACTTTCAGTTATGTGCCACTCACTTTGATGATTTTCAATCATGCATGCTTCTGACACTAGCATGTAGTCCATGTAGCCTCTTTAGAGTCGTGGAAATCTCAACTACCTTGCCATCTCATTCCTTAAATACCTCCACGATCTCTCATGTTGCATGAAGTAATCATTTGAGAATATTTCCTAGAAATCCTTTTATTGATTATGTCATGCAAGCGGTGTCTTCTTAATTTTTGGCACGCATCACAAAACTCGGATTAGCGAGCATTAGCAAAACTTGGATTGGTGTGTGCCTCATGTTATCCACTGCGTAATTATTGGGGTGTGTGCACAACTTCATTTGTACACGTGCACAATATTTACCCAAAAATTTGGGTGCTAGCATGCCCCCACCACTATTATTTGGTTGTCCTCGAGCCAATTATCGCATGGAGTGATTGTTGCAACGGGAGAAACTTGTGTCTTCGTGATCTCTTAAAGGAACTCCTTGAACTAGTTATTAGATTCATTGAGGGTGTCATGAAGTTCCTGGGTGAGATGAATGACCTATTTTGCATCGGTCATTGTAACATGAGGAGTTATTAGGTTGATTGTCTCCTTCTTCTTGATCAGTGGGGTGGAGGTGAGTTGTGCATCTTTCAGCTAAGTATTAAAGATTAAGGCCTTATTGGCTGCATCAGCAGCTAGTTGGCTAGTTCTGAAATGGTTTTCTTCTTAGACTAGTCCCATGTGAATCCTCTGCTAGAGCCAGAACCTTGTACATGGGTCATAATTTCCCCAATAATTGGAAATATTGGGAATCTGCAAAGTTGTCAATCTGTCTAGTCTGTATGTGTGACTAGATTGTATCATGTGCTTCCAAAAAGGTGAATTATGCCAACTATGTACCTTTCTACCTGTTGTACCTCCTACTCTATGCCTACCCTACGCGAACTCCAGGTTGGATAAATGTGACTAAATGATAGGTGGCCCCTTTAGGCCATAGTACACCTTCAACCTGCTGCCATTGACAAGTCCCTTGAGATATTGTCCCTGTAATGTGGCCAACTTGGTTGCGTTGACTTCGCTAATGTAAATCTAGAGGAAGGGGACCAACCATTGCATACATCACTTGTCAGGGTGTTGTAAATATTTGTTGTCGTATAACAACACCAAAGAATATGGATGTAGAATTTTGTAGTGGATGTTACGATCATGCCATGCCTTATGTCTCTACTTTTCGACCACCTGGTTGAATCCCACCACCAAATGATCCTCTTCCAGCTCCATGAGTTCATCTAACCTTTGTTCAAGTGACTTTTCATTTTTCATGTGAATAGTTATAGAAATGCGTAGGCTGGAAACAATAAACTCAAGCAGCATCACTGCTTCTTTGTCGTAGACTAATCGAAAAGGAGTATGCCTCATCAGGCATTTGCAGATGGTCTGATAGGCCCATAACATTGCAGGGATTCATTGATCCTAATCATCATGATGCACATTACAAACTTTGGTGAAATCGTGCTCTAAAATCTTATTGAAAGCTTCAACCATACCATTAGCTTGTGGGTGGTAGGGAGTGATTTTCTAGTGGTGGATCATGAACTCTTGAGTGAGTTCCCAAATGGTCTCATTCAAAAAGTGTGATCCTTGATCGCTCATCAGCACCTTCGGGCACTCGAACCTGGTAATCACATTCTTAAATATGAACTACATCGTCGTCTATGCAGTGCAATCCTTGACCAACACGGAGTTGACCCATCTTATCAAGTATTCAGTGGAAAAAATGATATAGCGTGCACCCATTTGGCATGTAGGAGGACTGATAGGGCCCTCAAATCAATGGCCCACTTCTCAAATAGCTCCAGTGTTGTAACCAGAAATAGGGGTAGCTTGTCTCTTCAACAAGGCTTTCTGATGCATTGACATTTGTCATATAATTTACAATACTCCTTGGCATCGATGAATAGCGAGGGCCACCAAAGTCCTACACATAGAACCTTTCGCGCATTAGCTTTACCGGCATTGTTCCCTCCTACAATACCCTCATGTGCTTCATACAAAATGGGGTTTCATTCATGTTTCAAGGCACATCTGCACAGAATTCCATCAACCCCCAGCTTGTATAGTTGTCCAACAATCAACTGATAATCAGCTCTATGGGTCACCAGTTGGCGATGTTGGGCTGGAAGCATACCCCATCAAAGCTTATCCTGACATGACAAATTCAACGATCTCGACCAGTTGATTGGGAACTTCTTCTACGTGGAAAAGTTGTGCATCAAGGGGTTCAACATCGAGACTTCGACTAGCTCCTTCCAACTCAATCCTTGACAGATGATCCAGTCCAACATTATATTTTCCTAGTTTTTCAAGTACCTCAAACTTGAATTCTATAATGAGTAGCAATCAATAACATATCCTCCCCCCCAACGCTGGCTTGTTGAACAAATACTTGAGCATTGAATGATCATTGAATAATTTAAAAGGGGTTCCCAACAAATAATATCAAAACTTTTGCAAAGCATACACCATGGCAAGACCCTTACGCTTATTCATTGTATAATTTTTTTCCGCATCAGACGGTTTGCAACTGGAAAAGTAGATTGGATGAACAATATTCCCTTTGCTCGGTTGTGCAAGAACTACTCCCAACACAATGTACAAAGCATCTACATGAACATAAAAGAGCTTGGACCAGTCGGGGAATACCAGAATCAACGCAGTGATTAACTTCTCCTTTAGGGTATCAAAGGCTTCTCGAAATTCATGTTGCCAAATATACTTGGTATTATTGTGCAGTAGCTTCTTCAAGGGGGAAACAATTTTTTCATAACTCTGAATGAATCATCAATGATATCCTGTATGACCCAATGTGGCGCGCAACTCGCGAACTAAAGTGGGACCACCATATCCAGTATGGCAGTAATTTTAGCTTGGTTGACCAAAAATCCCTCCTTGCAAACCACATGCCTCAACAGCATCCCAACTGGCGTATAGAATATGCACTTCTTCAAATTCATCGAAATATGGAGCTGGTGACATTGATATAGCATCAAGCGAAGGGCTTGCACATGCTCTTTTAACAAATTGAACATTGTTTACTCATCTAAGTAAAATTCAAGGAACTTGTGGATAAATTCTTTAAACGTTGTGACCATGATCCTGGAAAAGACCGTGGGGGCATTCTTTAGTCCAAATGGCATCACCATATAAGAAAAGAAACCCCATTATGTCGCAAATGTGGTTTTGGCTTGATCTTCCTCTCTAATTCAAACCTGATGATATCATGAAAATCCTTTTGTAAAGGAGTAGGCTTCTCAACCTCCAATATTTTCCAGAACCTCATCGGTGAAAGGAGTAGGGAACTGATCATGTACACAGGTGGTATTAAGGCTCTGCAGGTCTACAAAAATTCAAATGTCACGTGTTTTCTTTGGTTGCACCACCATGGGACTAATCCAATTAGATTCTTCCAAGGGAACAATGATCCTGACATCTAGCGCTCGATCCAACTCCTTGCACACCTTTTCCTTATATTACTTCGGGTTCAATCAGTAGGGCCTCCTCTTGACAGGATTAACAATTTGCTTGAGCCGAATTTTCATAGCACCGAGGGACCCTGCGATCCCCTTCATCTATGAGACACTCCAAGGGAACAAATCCTCATATTGTTTGAGTAGATACACCGCCTGAGAGATCGTCTCCTTATCTTAGTAATCTTCAATGATACCCATTTTGGGTGTTTCTTTAGTGTCAATATTATGTTTCATTTTCTTAATCAGATGCCATAGTCCAGCGTAGCCATATTTACCACTTTTCCCTCGAATTCATGCTTGCACTCATATTATTTGATCTGTATGCCTATTTGGTCATTGTCATCAGCATCGTCAACTTCAACTTTCCAACAATGGATGGCCTCCTTCAATTTCACCACCAGTTGATGATATGATCATACCACCTTCGGAGTGGCATCCTTTGGTTGATTGTGAAAGATAAAGTTTTCAATTCGAAGTGCCTTCTTCTCAGTAGGATCCTTTGATGTGAAGTAAAACGTTGAGAAAAATTATGCACTTACATGAACCCATTCTATTGTTTTCCTTTCGCGCTCCTCCTGAATATACCAACTCCTTGGAACCATATCCATGGTATGAAAAAACCAGTGGACCCAGTGGGTACAAGGAATATTCTTGGCATTCCAATGCCTTTCGTAGTAGTGAATATGCTCCTGAGGATATTCAGTTCCCTTATTTTGATTGGTCAATTCGAAGGCATAGATGGACTAGAATCTAACCTTTATCAACTCTGCCACCTGCGCCCAGTCCTGTATGTTCATGTGATTTGTCACCCACCACTGTGCAAGTGTTCCTCATACTATGACATCCATACACTGGACCCTTCTATCTTCTGGAATATTATTTTCCATATGTACTAAGAATTTTTCTATCAGCCCCATCCCCTCAAACCGCAGGGCATCACATAGCTTGAAGCCAATCCAAGGCACTTCTTTAGTTATCATTGCACATATTCTAGTAGAGACCACATACATCTTATGCTTCCACCTCTCCATGGTGTCCTCCGAATTAGTATACTATGACTTCACACTCCTCCAACTCAACTCTCCATCCATCGTTGGATTGATGTAATCTTTTTTATGCCCTCTGATCTTGTAGATATTTTCAATAACCAATATTTGTGCATCCTCATTGACCGGTTCATTGTATCTATCCCCTTCATTGGGATCTAATGGCATGATCACACGCAAGGTGTTTGTCTCAAACGACATATGTCTTTTCTTAAGATTCAACGCCGCATTGTTGTTAAAATCTCAATCAATGCCAAGTAGGGCAGGGTATGGATCAGAATCATCCATGATCTCGATCACTTTAAAATATGTCTTTGTCTTCACCCCTTCTATGTTCACTTCGACCTACTCATACTAGCCTATAAAATAAATTATAAATTGATTCTCCAATCGAAGTTAAATGGCAGACCATACCAAGGGTGGCTTACCCATAAATTCCCATGACTTCTTGGGTGAGATGTTTACATCAAATCCTATATCCAACATGACACCTTCCATCTCATCACTTCCAAGCTCAGTCATCATCTTGAACTCTCTTCATATGCACTTCTACTTACTAACCTAGCGCATATCCCTTTTTGGTAGGGGGGTGATATGGCTCTATCTACCCCTTCTTCCCCCATGCATGTTGTTGACGATTAAAATTGTCAATGAAGTTTTGCCCGCAAAGTATTGCTAAGTCTATTATTATAAAAAAAACTAAATAATACTAGTAGGTGGGACCCCCTTGAGCTATTGAAAATCAGAGTTGTTCATTTTTTATGTTGTGATGATGTGCGACATGGCCTACATGGTTGATGATATATTGTTGTTATTGGTTATGATTTGAGCTTATGAAGTGTTGATTCATGATGTTACTATAGCCTATAGTATTCATTAATGTCATTGTTATATGTCCTTATTGCAGCTGCACAATAAACATGTTAGTGAAATTACATGAAGGACAATTTTGAGAAAGGAAAAAATACTATAACAAATACAAAGAGAAGGGATCTAACTCTGGAATTTTACTATACTACATGTGAATAGTTGGAAGGAAATGAGAAATAATTGCAAAGGGGAATAATTTAAAGCTATCCTATTAACTATACTACATGCATGAAAGACTTAACAATTATTGTTAAATCCTAGCTAACAAGTAAATGGTTATGCAATTGTGATTGAATTATATGTTATGAGGTTTGGTGGGGCATTTAGCAAGGTGATAGTGCAAATGGTTATGCAATGATTAATTGACTTATGTGGTCGACATACATATGGTATATTTGGATAGATTAAATGTTGGTGGCTCATCTGACAAGGAAATGGGCATTAATGGTTATGCGAATGGTTGAATTATATGGGACTTGAATTATGTCATGGCATAAGGCGCACTATTGGGTTTTAATATGGTGATGGTTTCGATACATGGTTTCATTAATGGTTAATGAAGAATGCGTTGGCATGTACTGGTGAGTTAATGCATTGTGGGTAGAGGCGACGTGCATTTACTGCACATCACCTTTACTCCTCATGTTAGTCGCCACCTTAGTCGGGCTATTGTTTGATCTTGTTGATGTGGTTATGCTCCGAATTTTTAGTAGGGAGGAACCACTCGGCCAGCTCTTGTTTTAAGGAATTCGATTATAGGTATGTCTTTTTTTGGCCATTCATGATTCTGCTCTGGTTATAAAATGATTATTGGCTCAGGTGTATGGGTTTGTGTTTTCCTAAGTGTTGCAACTGTGTGAAATTTTGTTCTTGAATGAGGAGTGGATGGTTCTTCCCGTAAAAAAATTGAATTCGTGGAAGTGATCGGTCATCCTGGGTGGTATCTCTTTGTTATCCTCGCTGGTTTTGTTGGAGAGTTTTTTATTTGTCTTGAGTGGATGGCTATCTTCACGCATTTTTCACTAAACCCAGTCTTTGGCTTTTGTGGGGTTAGTAGTTGGAGGTCTCCTGCGGCACTGTGTTTCGTTCACTTGGGCATTGGTTGTTTCCACCACTAAGGGTCACAAAGTGAGTGTTTTGTTCTTAACCCAGCCCTGTTTTCACCTCAGTATTGTGGTAGTTTAAACGAAGAACACAAGGGTTATACCCTGTGTGCATTAAATAAAATTGCGGTCGAATGGGAGCCTCACCTTTTGTTATGGCCCTCTGCCATGGATTGTTACATGTCCACGAATGAATCATGGCTCTCTCTATGTGCATGCCCTTGGCCTCGAAGGTTCCACCATTACGAGGAGTTGGCTTCGTTCCCCTGGTGTTGGCTACATAGTAGACCCTTAACCCTCCAGTCTGGAGTTTTATAGAGGAGACTGTCGTGTCTTTCCATTTGTTACGGGTTATTTTGGACTGAATGTATGGTCGATTACTTTGAATACGGACTCGCCTAGTTGGTTGTATGGTAGTAATGTTGGTTTGGCATTTAGTTATTGCCTCTGTGATAATAATGATAAACCCTACATTGCCAATTGCACTTTCAAAGTACACAGTCACTCTCCTTATGTTAATAACTCATTATTGTTAGTGGAGAAGACCCTGCCCTGATTCGATTTGATGCGTGGGTATGCGTACTTGCCATAGCTTGTTAGGTTGATTGATTTTTTACAACAGTGGCGAATGGTTTGGTTGATACAAAGTCACTGTTATTTGCACTAATGATTATTTGGATGATAGTTGGCATTGGTCACAAATGCTTGGTGTTGCTCACGCATGTTGCGTTGTGTGTATGGTGTTTTTGCAAAATGAAATAATGGGTGTGGTAACTATGGTTTTCTTTGGGGCCGAATGACTATTGAATTGGATGACTGTAGAGAGTATATCCATTGCATCCTTATGCTTGTTTGATTGTATAAGCCTGAGTTTGCACATCATATTCGATCACGGTGTGACTAAACGAAGCAATGTTATATTAAATCAATGGCTCAACACGAGATGTTGATTTATTACCATGACTGTGTGTTTGTTTTTGTTAAAGTGGAATTGTTGCATCACGGGGTTTTGTTGGCTGCGCACTGTGTATAACATAGAAGGCTTGAGTTCTCACAGTCAGAGATACTCACAGAGTTTTGAGCACATTTTGTTGCATCCCGATCAATTGTTGAGACGGGCTTGTGGTTGATACCTCGTCGTGTTGGATGGATGGCCCAGTTTTTAAGTCACATTGAGTTGATTTTTTTTTACAATGGAAAAACTACATTGCCTGGGAGAATTACCCTGTGCATAGCTTGTGTCTAAATGGTGATTGTGGGTTGTATGTTTAATTGTCAATTCGGGTGTGGCAATTAGGTCTTGATTATTTTGGTTACTGCCTACACATGTTTAACGAATATCATTGCATTTAAATAATGGGCCTGACTACAGTAATAGTGACTTCATTGTTAATTGAAAACATGACTCTTGAGTATTATTGTGGATTCAAATGCATGGGCAATGGTTTATTTTGATGGTTAACAGAGTGGAATGGATATTGTTTGGAAATTGTTATAAGATGCAAATAAGGGAACAAAATCCTTTTTACAGATTGTGTGGGTTGCCTACTGCCTTGTAATGGTACTGTGTTGGATATTTTATTATGAACAGTGAACTAGTTAAATGCACAGAATGTATTATGTGGTCAAGTGATTGATGGTTGATGCATATCCTTTCACAGACTGTTTTATGGATCACTTAATTAATTTCATGAACAATAATCGTTCTTCTTCCCTTCCATTATTTCACTTTTCGCTAATTACAAACCCCGTCATCTACCATATTCATTTTTTCAATCCCTGTTCTGAGATTGATTACAGTCAAGAGAATTTTTGTGTTAAACTGGATGAAAGTGGCAGTGTCTTGTGTGAATTGCAGTGAGGTTTTATTGTTTTGCTTTACAGTTGATTGTTATTATCATTGAGCAGTAACCATGTTTTTTTTTTCCCTCGTGATATCATGTTTCGCTCAATACAAACCCCGCACATCTCCCAGGACCCTTTTCACCCCCTGCTCATTGATAAATAGTAAGACAATTTGTATGGATTGGATTGCATGAGTCTGATACATTGTTGAGCCAAATCTATTTCATATTTTTAAGAGTTGTCATGTATGGTTATTTAAAAGACTATTTGCTAATTGATCACGCATGCAGGATGAGTTTTTTCAGTCGAGGTCGCCATGGCCGAGGAAACAAAGGTAGAGGTAATTGGCACTGAGGCCCAAGAAGGCCTAGGTTCTCCATACATTTGGACGTTGATTCACAAGAGCTTGGCCAATTGTTTCATGTTGGATTCTTCAATTAGATTGGGCAGGGAATAGTCCAACCAAGGCTTGAAAGGCCTCCCTTCCAAGCCCTGCAAGAACCCGGTATCCTTGTACATCCTCATGTCTCATTACAACCCAAGGTCCCTGAAAATGATGGATGGCAGGAGATTGTCCACCCAGAAGTCTCCCAACATCGTGGTTGTCCCAACTTGTCTTTGCCTCCTCCTCTGTCGGTTAACCCCATTGCCCAAGCTACCCCTGACCAGTCGCCAGTGCAATCCTCCCATGTCAGCAAGATATTGAAAATTGAGGCCCACCATGCCCTTGATAAAGGAAAATCCATTGTTGCCCCTTCCTCACCCTCCAATGGTTCTGAAAAATCCATGTCTTCCCGGATGCATTTGAGGGACGATTTCTCCCACGTGATCAGCGATATTAGGCCTAAAGGCTCTACACAGCCAAAGGCAAATTCAGGGAAGTCAAGAGGTGACAGCAGCAATCAAGGAAGGGTTGCATCACAAAATGGGAAATATGGCTTTTGAGTTCTATTTTATCTATTGTTTTATGACAAATGACTTCGAGGATCTTTGGACAGCATGTTGTTTTCTGGATATATGAGTATTATTTTTGAAGTAATTTCAAATTTCATGAGTTTAAATTGCCAAAAGTGATAATGTTGATGGGAGGCACAAGGAGGTGTGCTTTTCTTAACAAATGGTTATGTTATAATTGTTATGATTTTATGAACTAAAGGGAGTCATAAGGGGTCTCACCTACTAGTTATTATTTATTTATGACCCTTATTTTAATTATTACTCTTCCCCCCAAATAAAGTTAGTTGAGTCTTTTAATTAACTTAACTAATGAGTTGGTTCAACTTCTTCAACCAATTCTAATTTTTTTAAAGCAAAAGGAAAGGGAGGAACAAGAGCAGGATAGAAGCAGAAGCATACTACGGTTTTCTCTTTGAATTTATGTTGAGATAGTTCAGTTTTCATTCATTCATATATTCATCACAAGCCTAATTCTCTTTTATGATAGCGGGGTCTTATTGTGGACAGCAATATTCAAGGCTGAATCAAATCATTCAGACACTTTTTTTTCAGAGGTGTTGATCTATCTTTGATAGTCTGTGTAGACTTGTATGTTTGTGAATTAGTTTTCATGACTGATAAAGGCTATTGTGCAGAATCGAGTGGGCAGAAATATGTGGCAAGTTGATCCATCTTTTAGAGTTTAGTTTTGGTTTTCTGTCAGAGATCATTTTGTATGTTCCCTCGAGGATGTCTAAGTTTGACTTTGGTCCAAGATTTCTGTATGAGATTTTGTAAAGAAAATGACTATTTGGTGAATTGGAATGAAATAAAGGATTGTTTTATGTCTCATCTGTCTTGATTATCATCTTGGTGTCTTTACTTCTGTTCTTACATTTATTTCAGCGGCTGTTATATTCATAAAATTACATAAAAAATGAATTTCCAACAAGCCTTTTGTTGATAAAAGACTAGCCTAAGCACTCGTAATTAATACTTGTGAGTTAGGATGTTATTTTTGTTGGCTATAAGCATAGGGTGGTATTCCCATCTACTTTTCTTTAGAAAGTAAAGTCTGAAAATGCTTGAGTAAGATCATTCCATATATTTTCCTCAACATTTATTTGGCGACCATACTGGGGAGATCTTCGATATCTCTCTGGTTAAATTTTATAATCGATTTTCATCGATACATCTTTCTTTTCTGAATTTGATTATTTGATTGTTTCACTATCAATGATTGTTCATGTTGCAAGGTTTCCCAATCTTGAGCCCGGTCTTCAAGACCAGACCAACATTGCTTTGAACTTGCTTAACACCATTCTAGATACTTCCAATCCCCATGCCGAACTTAACCATTCTTGGGCAGCAATTGAACGAGATATTATTGCTCAAGAACAATTGGAGGCTAGACGTAGACAGCCTAGAAATCGGCAGTAAACTTTTGTTTCTTCGAGCCTTGGCCTTTCTTTCATGTCCTTAGACTCTCGTGCTTCTAGAAGAAGAAGAGGCTTGTCACCCGAAATCAATCCTATTTCTGAAATAGGAAGAAGAAATGTTGTGTTATCTGCCCAACAAAGTGCTCTAAGGAGAACTTTATCTGATTCATCCAGCTCATCTTTCTTTCCCTCATCTATCATCCACAAGATGGAATCTATTGGTGGTTCTGGTGGCACTGGAAGTGCTCCATCTTCCCAATATTCATCGTCATTAGTGATTGGTATCTTGTACAACCACCATATCCATGTCCAATATACTACAAACCCCACCAAAGTCATTAAAAAGTATTAGATTTTTCAGTTCGAATAAGATGCCACAACCACACCATGGCATCTGTCCTCTCCTCTTAACCTAGCACCTGCTACTCACCCACTTCCGAAGTTTAAAGAGCATTTGCCTAAGTTTTCAAGAAATAACATTGTTAGTACAAATGAACACCTAGTGGCATTTTCAGATGCTTTTCATAACATAAGGGCCAACGACAATAACACATGCATGTGCTTGTTTGTCAATTCCTTAGAAGGAAAGGTTGCGGCCGATTTCTTTGACCTTCCTCCTAAAATCCTATCTACTTCGGTGAACTTAATCTATTAGTTCCGATCCACTTATGGGCAATCCAAAACCCCTGCCGAGAAGTTAAGGGAATACAATAACGTCACTTACAAAGATGGTGAGACCATCAAGTCTTTCAACTTGTGTTTCACCAAGTTGTACAATCAAATCCTTGAACTTATCCACCTTCAGAACCAAGCCTCTTTCATGCATTACTATAATGCTTTGCCTTCTCCCTACCGTCATGGGCTTGAGGTAAAATCCATTGATAATATCGGTTATGTTCTGCATACTTGCTCAGAGTATGAAGAACATCTTGAAAGAATGGGTTTTCCCCAGGGAGAATCAGTTAGACAAACAGACATGTCTGCTCTCTTACAGCTAATACAAGATATGAACAATCGTATGATAGCATTTGAGCGGAAGGGTAATGTCTCCCCTCTCACCCCTGGAGCTTCATCCTCTTCTGCAACCCCCTTTAAGAATCCAGTTGAAAACAATTTTCAGCCTAAGGCTATCCTACCTCGGAGTTGGTGTAAATTTTGTGAGGAGCACCATGAAGAAACCACATGTGAGGTAAAGAAGAGTGCCAGAGATAAGATTTTTGGTAAGAGACCAAAAGCTACTATCATTATCCTAGAATTTGCAGAGCCAAAGGATGTCATGGTTATTAATACTAGGAACAAAGCATATGCTCCCAATGGTAAATTTTATCCTCCTCACAGTTCTTCTAGCCCGAGCTCAGCCTCAACCGCTGCTATGCCCCAGGTTCCTAAAATTCCTGAGAGTCAAAGAATCACTTCCCCTCCTCCCTCTTCTAAATACAATATCTTGAATCAATTGGTCAACATCAAAGCTGATGCAACCCTCCTGGACATGGTTGTCGTCCCTGAACAACATATGCATTTGAAACAATTCATGGAAGGAAAAGCTTTCGTTGTAGCCAATCTTTCCAAAGAGGTAGAGGAAGAGGATTCCTCTATAAATAAAGTAGGTGTACATAACTTTAGATACCCTGTAAAAAAAAAACCTTTTTATATTTTCGTAAAGATCATGGATAAGGTTGCCCATTGTTGCCTCATTGATGGTGGTTCAGGCCCAAGTGTCATGTCGAAGATTATTATGGAAGAGTTAGGCTTGTCTTGTACAAACGAAAATGCTAGAAGCATGCTCTCCTATAATAGTCTACAACAAACAACCTTAGGCGAAATTAAAGATGTAACCTTGGTTTTATGTGCTCATCCTGAGATAAGGACAACCCTCAGCATTCAGGTGATTGATATGTCTGTAAGCAATTATTCAATTATCTTGGGGAGAGATTGGCAATCCCTAATAGCTAGATACCTCTCACTCGACGGGACACATTTATCTTTTCCTCAGAATGGAAAGAACATTATAGTCCTTAGAGAAGGAAGAATCTCACCCTACATAGAAAATGTTCCACAATCTAGCATAAACTATATCGAAGAAGACCTAGGAGTGTATTCCATCTTTGTTGAAGAAGATAATATTCCTTTGGAAATAATTGATTGAGATGACGATTTATGGCATATGCATTTTGATGGTTCACACTCTAATTGTAAATTCTAACCTTGTACAATGTCTACTATAAACAGATATTCAGAAAAGAACAGAAAAGATACCATGGAAAATACAAACAATACACATAGATTTTTCCCCTGGAAACCCATATCGGGAAAACCAGCATATATTATATTCATTCCTTGTTTTACATTGTTTACAATACAATATACATATAGAAGCCAGCGGCATCCAAAACCCTAACCCAATGACCTGGATTAGTCCAAAACCCTAATTCCTTAACCAGAAATAGAAAACCATCGGCAAAAACCATGTGCCGAAAAAACCACCTAAATACATGACACGTTTCTCGAGGTAGGTGTCACGTTTCCCAAGGCAGGAAAAAAAATTCAGGGGGCGTTCCCCCGAGCCCCCGCTCGGGGGGCTCCGCCACCCTACACCCCCCCTCTAACCCCCCTGCGTGCTCGATGCATACGCTCAGACATTACTACTCGTGCAAAGAATATAACACATACCCAACATTCTCCACTTGTTGTTTTCTTTGCATACAGGGGGTTATAGGGTTACATAGTAAAAAATCCAGGGCAACAATGGATCCTCTACACCAAGAGAACTTCTCAATGCTCATAGATTTTGTTAATGAGTCTGCAACATTCTTCAAAGTGTCCACCTTCATCAGTGATACTTTCTTTTCTTCAATCATGTCTCTCACAAAGTGATATTGAACATCAATGTGCTTTGTCTTTGAATGATAACCAGGGTTCTTCGCTAGAAAAATTGCACTCTGACTGTCACACTCTATCCTTACAGCTTGTTGTACCAACCCAATACCTGAACATAATATTTGTAACCATACTGCTTCCTTACTTGCATGAGTCGCTGCCATGTATTCAGATTATGTAGTTGAAAGTGCCACTACAACCTGTCTTTTGCTCATCCAACTTATTGCTCCTCCAAATAGGTTAAACACATACCTGCTTGTAGATCTCCTAAAATCCAAATCTCCAGCCCAGTCTGCATCCACAAAGCCATGTATATTGACCACTCTGTCCAATCCTGGTCTTCCTTTGTAGCACAATCCATAGCTAGCAGTGCCACGCAAATACCTGAAAACCCTTTTTACTATTGTCCAATGCTCCTTCCTTGGTTTTGACATATACCTTCTCAAAACTCCCACTACATGTGCAATGTCCGGTCTAGTACAGACCATTGCATACATCAAACTGCCAACTACACTCACATATGGAACATGAGACCTGTCCTCCTCTTCTTCATGTGTCTTGGGACACTGATCTACAGATAACTTTACACCAACAGGAATAGGAACCTTGACCAGTTTACATTATTGCATATTAAACCTCTGCAATATTGTCTCGACATATTTTCTCTGATTTAACCAGAGTTTCCTCTTTTTTCGATCTCTCTTAATTTCCATCCCCAAAATGAAATTTGAAGCACCAAGATCCTTCATGTCAAATTTAGAGGACAACTGAGTTTTCACATCCTGGATAATCTCCTTGTTGTTTCCTATCAGCAACATGTCATCCACATACAAGACCAAATAAATCAAATGATCACC
>ML822681.1:92018-104185 GCA_009831015.1 Picea engelmannii | reverse complement strand
TTCTGTTACATTGTTTACAATACAATATACATATAGGAGCCAGCGGCATCCAAAACCCTAACCCAATGACCTGGATTAGTCCAAAACCCTAATTCCTTAACCGGAAATAGAAAACCATCGGCAAAAAAAATTCTGGGGGCATTGCCCCTGAACCCCCACATGGGGGGCTCCGCCCCCCTGCGTGCCTGGCACATACGCTCAGACACTACTACTCGTGCAAATAATATAGCACATAACCAACACTAATGAAGGTAATGGGGCTGGTATTACCTTGGTTTCCCCTACAGGAAAAATTCATAACCTGTCATACAGGTTGGAGTTTTCTTGTACGAACAATGTTAGTGTACTAGAAGCTTTATTATTAGGCATTGAGAACCCCCTTAATCTTGGTTGTGGTCACCTTTCAGTTTTCGGAAATTTTGAGCTTGTTGTGAACTTGGTATGTAAGACATGCCCTCCCAGCGACAAGTTGATGGAACGATACTCCCAAACTGTTTGGGCACTTGTCTCGAATCTTCTATCTTTCAACATCACTCATGTTAAGAAGGAGTTGAATTCAATGGTTGATCGGTTAGCTGTCTTTGTAGTCTCTCCTAATCAACAACTTTTGCCTCACAGGCTCGATTATGCTTTTGAATCTCTACATCATCCATACATTCTTGAAAAGGAAGGATCTCAAAAGGCCATTCTTAGAAATGAGAGCATCTGTGTTGTCATCCAAAATGAACCTCTTAAGCCCGAGGAGATTATATCCACAAAAACTAATGAGATTCTTGAGGGCTTGACTCCTCTTGAGAGTTCGTTTTCATTAAGTGTCGTAGGAAACAGAGAAAAACAGAAAAAAGAGGAGTTACAAAAGAAGGTGGTTGAGACCACCCTCCTGAACATTAGAACACCTGAACCTTCAACGAATGTTAAAATAAATGTCCAATGTTCTGATAGAGAAGCGATGGGGTCCACCGAACTACTTGGTGAATCTCAAAACGTTTTTTCTTGGTCTTATGAGGATCTCCATGGTTTTGATCCTAGTCTTGTTCAGCATATTATGAAACTAGCTAGGCAAAAACAAGAACTTGTTAACTCTGCACTTGAAGCACCCTTTCGAAGGGATTTGAGAGATTTCTTAAGGGTTGGAATTTTTTTTTCAGCCCACCCTCACTAGGTCTCAATTTGGGAATTGGCCTCGAGGACCACTGGTAATATCAAATCTTGTATTAGTCTTCGAACTTTCAGGCAAGCGATTATGAGAAATACTCTTTCCCCTCTCAATATAGACATGTTTTTGTGACAGGTTCTAGAGTCACAGTTAAAACCCTTACTTGACAGTCTGTTTGGATACAAGAGAATCAAAGTAAAAGGGGCAAATATTCACAAAACCACTCTCATTACTAATTGCGATACCATGCCTTACAAATGTCATTTTTTTATCTTACTTTATACAGGTACTGCTTTTAACAAACCTATGCACATGACTCTCAATGGATTGGACAGTCTCTATCTCTATATTGATGATCTAATGGTTCGTGTCAAGGGAATGATGATTACATTATATTTCCAAGTGATCAATCCTTTCCAAATTTCTTTTGTTTTGGACACTAACTCTTATATCTTAAAATAATTATAGGAGCAATTGTTTCCCTACAGCGCTAACAGCCCTCGCTTGAAATATTGCGAGGATCCAACATGAAAAGTTCTAATGTTGTCTGGATTTTGTTGTATACTAGTAGCCTAGCTATGCTTTCATTTTTTTGTGCTTCTTTTCTATGCTTACAATACCTTTTTTTTCTGCCTTCTAAGTTAAGTTTTATTTCCTTGTTGTTTTCAATTGAATCTTTATTGTTGTTGTTTTAATTTCTGCATTATTACTTCTGTTGCAATTTTTTTCTTTATAATCTTTTAGTGTTTGATCAAGATAGAATGTTGGATCAATTCTGCCATAGTGACACTCCTGCAAAGCATTGTTAGTCAATAAAAATCAAGCTTACAAAGCTATTATGATGTCTCCTCTGAAGGGCCCTTGAAATTGTTACATATTTCCATTGTTGTCTTACAAGGAATTGGTTATTTCCCGCTTCTTCTTGCCATTTCTTCATCCATTAAGATCTTAAGAGCAAGTGTATAAGTTTTCCTCCTTGAAAGTTAAGAGCATATTCCAGTTGAATGATTAAGCATACAGTGGTAAAAACCCCTCATACTTAACACTTTTCAACAATTATCCCCAAATTCCCGGTCATCTTTCCATTAAATCCGCTCACTTCCCCCTGCTGACAAGAAGATTAATTTTTTCCACCCTTTAAAAATGAAGCTTCATATTTTCCTGAGCCATGGAGCCGCCCTTAGTCCAAAATACAAAGGAGTCAGAATCACTCGTTCCTTTTCGGGTTTCAAAATTCGGCTCTTCTAGAGGTGTGATCTTCAACTATCCCTTTTTCCCGGCGTCGAAATCCCGAAGCCATTTCAAAATATTAAGAAATATAAAGTAAAAAGGGGGAAGAAATGAACGTTACTTTTTCCGTTTCTTACCACAAAGCACTTTTTAATTCGTAATTAATCAAATCCCTAAACACAATTATCTCTCCCTTAGTAGTTTGTGATTCGATGTTCTCTCTGCTAAAGCGTTTTCAAACTCTCCTCCTTCGAACTCTCGGTCCTCGATTTTCCAAAAAGTAAAAATTAAAAAGTAGTTGTCCACTAATCATGATTAATTAAAGTTTTTTAATATGAATGATTAGCGCCTCGCTAATCCCATCGCAATTTCGTGATCCGGGGTTTACTTGTGACATATCCCCTAACGGTAGGATCCCCGAAGTTCTGAAATGTGAAATCACGTTTTCTTTAAACAAACCCTAAGATTAAAAGATTAAGTTGTTTTCAAAACATGATTAATGTTGACTAAGCTGATTTTTGCTTTTTGGGAATTAAGGAAGGCAGTGATTTTCGGGTTTTCAGTTTCGAAATCGCCGATATACGGCAGTATTAATAACGGGTAAATGCAAATATTTTTGACATGAATTCGTATCTCTAAGCATATCTTTCAAATTAAAGCATTTATTTTTCATCGATGGTATCAGTACGCTCACTACAGCACAAATTTAGAGATTAATAAAGGTCATGTGTGTCAAAGTTCATTCTTAACCTTTACCTCTGTAGCAAGTCACATTTGTCCAGTTTTATACACTTTTCTCTGTAAACAAGTTTCTGATCCAGTATAACCACCATGGCGCCCAAGAAGGCCACCAAGAAAAATGAGGAAGTTGTAGAGGTCTCGAGTCCATACGGAGATGTTGTATCTGATACAATACTGCATGCCATCGATTCCATAAAATCTTGGAGGTTGATTTTCGAAACTCTCGATTATGAGATTAAGAACTTCCCCCATGATGCCGACAACAAACTCCGGGATATAGCATAGTATGAACTTCACAAGGTGGCTACGTGGTCGCAACTCCTGACTTACAACGACATGATCAGTTGGGATTTAGAGTGAGTGGACATGCAGACGAGGAGAATTTTGGACAGCTAAGGGGTCGTCATCGGCTCCTTCAGACCAAAACATATACAAGTAATGTATAAACTGTCTTCCTGTCCCAAATACATTTATAATAAATATTTTGTCAATGAGTTTCAGAGGAAAGAATGTTTTGATTGAGACCAAACGTATCCTGACATAATAAAAGACTGGTGGAGAAACAAAGCAAAATTCAGGGCCGACACACATGGTGTTTACGCCACAGCGTCTTTAAACAAGTATATGGTTTATGTGGCGATGATGTTATGTAGTCTTTTTGGTAAAGAAAGTCCTACCCACTTCCCAGCGGAATGGGTACCACTTTTGCATGAGGCCGCAGAAGGTTACAGCTTCAATTGGGATAAGAGTTTATCCGATAACATAGCGAGAGAGGTTATGGAGTACCAGACTGCAAGATCAAAAGGCCAAACAGTAGCCTTTTATATGTTTGCATACATCATTGATGCTATATTCTTCTCAACTTCTTTCCTTTTGATGATGAGGGGAGTATGGTAAAAAAGCATAAAGTCTTGATAGATGGACAGAATTTGGAGGAGGAGGATTTCACTACAGAGATAGCAGGTTCCATGGGAGCCATGGCAACAACAAACTTTTTTACCGTGGGAAACATGAGAATGAGGATAAAGAAGAGTAATAACATGATAGCTCAATTATGGGATCAGTTAAAGAATGCTGAGAAGAACATCAGAGAATATGTGAGTAAAAGTTTGGAGCAAACCAGGGTTGTCAAAAGGCTAGAAATTCAATCACTCAAATCAAGCCTGAACGAAATGAACCAGAGGATACAAGCAAGTCAGGTGTAGGTTGCTCAACAAAATGAGCATGCAGAACAGTTACAGGCTAAGTTAAATTTGATGGAAGACCGGGTTATAGATTTAAAGGATTTCCAGACCCTCTCGCTGGAAATGCATACAAAGATAGAAGTCGAGCAGCAAAGACTGATCTCCAAAATAGGGATCATCTAGAATTACTTTCAAGAGGTCAGCAAATCTCTTGATAATATTATTTTACTAGAAAAGGAAGCTAAAGCAACAAGGAATACCTTCCAAAAAGCGGTTGCATGTTCAGGGAATAAAGAGGTGACAAAAAATCTAAAGCTCTCTGTCACGGAACAAATAAAAGGAGACATCATGCTCAAGGTATGGGAAACAAATATATTTGAGAGCAAGAAGATAGTCAAATAAATCAAAGATGATTGTGAAAAAATCTTCGATTCTTTGGATAAGCAAACATTAGGCATTGAAAAAAATGACTGCTTCGAGTCACTAGGGCAGATAAACATTGAAAAATAGCAGTTGGACTGCAAAGAATGTTTGAAGAAGATTCGGATTGAAATTTTACAATTGAAGGAAATCGATGCCAACCTAATAAACAGATGGTTGGTATAGCCCAGTTTAAAATTGCAAGTGATCAAGTTTTCCGACCAAGGTTTTGAAGACTAGTTCCCAAAGGTACAAAGAAAGTTTTATCTGTTTGAGGCTAAAGATCTTCCAACACCTCCTAGAAACTTTGTCCATTTTCTGGAGAAATGTATTGAATGTGTAGCATCAAAGGAGGGAGAGACTTCGACTAAGAAATGAAGTATCGTTTGGAAACTCATATTGTTGGAATGATAGATAAACAAAAGTTAATCGTGCAATGGTTAAGGTTGCAGTTTTGTAACTATTTTTCTCCTAGAAAGTAGGAGATTGTTAACTATCAAGTATGGATGACCATTGTATAAATACAGGGAACGAAGACTAAAAGGGGGCTTTTTGATCTCTCTGAAAAAGATTGTTGACGAAGTAATTTTGAAGAAACTCTAAATTAATAGAAATGCAGATTGAAGATTCCGGATCTTGTCACTTCTGAGTTATGTGTTTCCCTGTCATCTCATCTTTCTTATATATGTTTAATTGATGAATGCTTGGCCATAATTTAGTGCAACCTCTACTGTGAAAATTATTATTCTTGTTATTTCAAATCATTTACAGTTTTTCCTTTGTATCCGTTATCAACAGATACAAGACCTGTAGATGCTTAGATTTCAACATCATATGCTTCATTAATATTTTTCTCATTTCATAGTCTTCTGTTACAATGTGAGATTCCTCTGAAATTGATGCCTCAATTTGCTAATATCTTTATGTTTTTCTCCATATCATGCATATTTATTTTCTTTAAAA
This sequence comes from Picea engelmannii, assembly GCA_009831015.1. Classification (NCBI taxonomy): domain Eukaryota; kingdom Viridiplantae; phylum Streptophyta; class Pinopsida; order Pinales; family Pinaceae; genus Picea; species Picea engelmannii. Next base: position 98,491 of record ML822681.1, on the reverse strand, counting down.
TTTAACTCATATACAAGAAAAGGCCTACAATTTGATCTTACTATGTATTTGTGTTTTGACATCATTCTCGTTACTTTGTGGAATAGAGATAATCAGCCTAAAAAGAAAACACAGAATTTTATCCTCCTTTACTTTCCTCCTTCATGACAGTACCAGTTGCAAGGCAGCCTAACATCGAGCCCAGTCTCTCGGATCAAACCAGCATTGCTCTCAATTTATTTAACACTATTTTACAAACAGAAAATAACCGGGTTGACTTAGAACGTTCATGGGCAACAATTGAGAGAGATATATGTATCCAGAAAAACTAGGAATTTCAACAGAGACAGTTGAGAAACCGACAATAGCCTTTACCTTTTTATCAGTCTTTTTTCTATTATTAGCTCCCTCTGGGTTTTTTTTCAGATGCCTTGATAGTATACTTTAAATCTTTAAAGTATAAACTCAGGAACAACATCTTTTTGGCGTCGTTGCCGGGGAACGGAGAAACGAAGTTTTTTCCCTGGGGAAAACAACATTGACGCTTTCTTTCTTTGATAGTGAACAAAGTTTGAAAACCTTCTAAGGCTACCTTTATCTTTCACTTGGCGACTCCACATTGTTTAAGCTGGCTCTTAACCAGAAAAACACCAGAAAGAATCTAGACAATAAGCAGATTTCACCTTTTTTAGACCCCGAAAAAATTCTAAAATCAAGAAGATACTTCCGCCAGACTATCTCATCCATAAATAAAAAATTTCAACCTAATTTTACACAGTCTGACTCGGAATATCAACGTGGTGAATCAAGTATTCCACCCCTTTATGGGAAATACCCCGTTGATAAAGTCACACCCCCTGAATCAGATCTAGTTCATCTGGTTTTTTAGACCTAGGCTTTCTCAGCCTTTTCCCACACCGATAGAAATCAAAGAGTTGCCTCACTTCCTGTGGCGACTCATTCTCCCTCCCTTCTCGGAGTTCATTTTCCTACATCTCAAAACTCAAACAATTATCCTATATATCTTGACTCAACTTCTGTTGATTCTCCTGTATTCTCACCTTGTGGTTCTGAAGGAATTAGTCCACATTCCCCAAGTTCTTCTTTCTCAAGTTTCTTCCCCTTCGATAATCAGTTTCTTGAGACCCGTCCTTACAACACCCAGACTTTAACCGTTAACTCCACAATGGTCGCGGCCGGAGGAGGTGGGGTTGGAAGTGTTGCCGCAGGTGGTCAAGGAGGAGGAGTTGGCGGCCAAGCATCGCCTCTTCGGATATTTGCAAAAGTTACTGCAAGATACGCCCCTCTGGTTCTACCAGTCCCTCTCCATGATTTACCAGAAAATCACATGAAAAACCTGCCTAATTTCACGGGAGAATGCGACTTGACAGCAGTCGAACACATAAAAATTTTCGATCAATTCGCTGACATTCTTGGATTGGAACATGAAGATGTTTACTCCAGAATATAGGTTCAAACTTTTGAAGGGAAAGTAAGAACTTGGTTTCGAGGCCTAACCATCGGATCTATACCGTCATATGATGAACTTGAAAATGCTTTTATCAGACAATGGGGCGAACGGAAAGACCATATTTATTATCTGACTGAATTTGGAGCTCTTCGAAAGAAAAAATATGAATCGGTCCTCGAGTTTACACAATGGTTTAACAAATTGTACAATAAGATCCCAACCAAGGTCAAACCCTCATAACCTGCAGTGAAAGCGACTTTCGCTGGAGCTTTTGACCCCGACTTCGCCCTGTTATTAAGGGAGAGAAGATCAGTAGATCTTACCAAGATGCAAGATGATGCCCTTGAAATCGAATCTAATATGATGGCATCAGGAAAGTTGAAAGCCAAATTCGATATGGGAAACAAAGAAATCAAGAGATACAGGGAGCAAGGAGCACCCTCTGGATCAGGAAGATCTTCAGAGGACAAAATGGACGATATGGCTAGAATCATCAAAGAACTGTCAAACAAAATATCGAGAATGGAACTAGAACAAGTTAAGAATGAACATTACCCTAGAAAGGAGTTCAGGAATAACCCTAACCCTCAAAACCACCAAAAACAAATTAAGAATGAAGATCAAAAGATCCAAACTCCTTTTAAAAGTGAAAACTTTGTAGGAGGACAAGACTTGGAGGATTTCGAGGAGTTAGAAGAGGATATTAACAATCTTGGCGATGACTACCTACAACCTTACATAACAAGACATGATTATGAAAAGTATTTGACTACAGAGTATGGGACCGAGAGTAGCAAGAACGGTAGTGTTTCGGAAGATTTGACCTATCAGGGAATAGCGGATGGGATAATTGTTGAACTTCACCAAAAATACAACCTGAGACCTAGAAACAAGGTTTCTGCAACCGTTCTAGTTAAAAAAATACTATCAAGGCCTGAAATCAATGAACCAGGTTCAAAAAGCAATGAGAAATAGACTGAAGGGACTAAGGCCGCTAACATCCAGTCTACTAAAACAAAGACAGTGGAAACGCCACCCTTGAGCATGCAAAATCTAGATACCCCTATTACCAAAACAAAGGCCCCTCAGCCAAGGAAAACTGAAAAGAAAGGGTCGGAGGTTCAAAACATGGAAATCGACAAAACCATTGGAAGTTTCAACCTAGAAAATGAAATCAATAAGATCAAAATTTATATTCCTCTTGTAGAACTGGCTAAAAACTCGATATACCGAAAACAAATTGCTAAGATGATTAATTTTTCGGAAAATGAAAGTCAGGCCGATGTTATAAACTTAGAGGATGAAAAACCTAACATAATTTTTGGCCCACACTTCGAAGGTGCCAGAGACACTGTTTCCCCTTTCTACATTACTTTGACCGTCCTCGACCATCTGCTCCATAACTGCATGTTAGATTCTGGGGCATATCACAATGTGATGCCTAAAGAAATCATGGATAGACTCGGCCTTGAAATCACCAGGCCTTATGGAGATTTATATTCTTTTGATTCGAGAAAAGTCAAGTGTATAGGTATGATAAAGGACTTAGTTGTAAACCTTGCACAAGTACCTTCAAAAAGTGTTTTAATGGATGTAGTTGTCACAGATATACCCCCAAAATGTGGCATGCTCTTGTCCCAATCTTGGGGTGCCAAACCTGGAGGTTCCCTTCAACTTGATATGACGTATGCAACAATTCCAGTTTTCGAGGGGTAGTTCATGTGGCTGTACATGGAAACCAGGTTAGCGTTTACGGACAGTGATCCTCTCAGCCCAAACAATTATCCTGTATATATTGCTGATCAGGATTTAGGTAATTGTATATTATCTATAGATGATGATGTGGATGCGTGTATAGAAGAAAATTGTACAGAAAATAAAAAAGAAAAAGAACAAATAGAATAGGATGTGTATAACACTAGTGTTTGGAAAATGTTTTTTGACGGTGCCTCATCTTATCTTGGAACTGGGGCTGGAGTAATTTTTGTGGCACCTGATAACCAATTTTTTATCCCTTTCTCTTATAGACTTCAATGAAACATAGACCACACCAATAACGTATGTGAGTATGAAGCTCTAGTGTTAGGGTTAGAGGCCACTAGGAAAACGAAAATTAAAAACTTGGAAGTTTTTGGTGACGCAGAGTTGATCGTGAGACAGGTTAATCACCAGTATCAGGCCAAACATCCTAGGTTAATGTCATATCGAAATTGTGTTTGGGACCTAATCGAAAAAAAATTCTCCTTTGTTAATGTTCATTTTGTCCAGAGAGCCGAAAATCAGCAAGCGGATGCTTTAGCCAAAGCAGCTTCGACTTTCGCACCTCCCACTGCTTTCAAACTTAAATATCATATACAAATGAGACATAGACCTTCCATACCCAATAACAGACAACATTGGAAAGTATTTGAGGACGATGAACAACTTCAAAAATTTCTAGAAACGATAAATGAGTTCGCCGAAACCCATGCTGACCAAGAGAACCAAAATGATCCTATTTGGATCATGTAGGAAGGGGAGGACCCCCAAGAGTTCCAGGATAAAATTGCAAATCACCGAATGTTGGTTTTAAAAAATAATCAGATACCCAAGGGCCTGATTCCCTTAGAAAGGCTTTTTAGTCATGATGACATCCCTTTGAAGACTACCTTACAGCCTCAGCCAGAGGAAGTCGATGATTGCAATATAGGTTCTGATGAGAGTCCCAGACTAGTGAAAGTGTCTAGGTACCTGTCTCCAGAAATCAAGAGTAAATATGCTGAGTTGCTTAGAAAATACAAAGATATTTTTGCCTGGTCTTATGATGAGTTGAGAACTTATGATACAACCATCATGTAACATAAAATCCCACTAAAACCAGGTGTCAAACCTTTTAGACAGAAACTCAGGCAGATTAACCCTGTCCTGTTACCAGTGATAGAAAAAGAAGTCAAAAAACTCTTGGATGCTAAAATCATAGTTCCACTGAGATACTCTGAGTGGGTAGCCAACATGGTCTCAGTAAGAAAGAAAAACGGTGAGATCAACCAATTCATCGTAAACTTAGAGTATAAAATCATCAACCAATTCATCGTAAACTGTGTGGGCCATGGATATCGCTTTCGTGGGTGAAAAGGATAAATTTGTTGTTATCTACCTTGACAACCTTACCATGTTCTCCAAATCTGATGCCGAACATCTAACGCACCTTAGGCAAACCTTTGAGAAATGCCAAAAATTTGGTTTGTCACTCAACCCCAAGAAATCTCATTTCACGATGCAAGAAGGTAAGCTCTTGGGCCATATCGTGTCTAAAGAAGGAATCAAAATCGATCCAAAAAGGGTTGAAGCAATAGACACTATAAATTTTCCTAGAAATGTAAAAGAAATCCAGTCTTTTTTTAGAGTTTAAGGTTGCAGTTTTGTAACTATTTTTCTCCTAGAAAGTAGGAGATTGTTAACTATCAAGTATGGATGACCATTGTATAAACACAGGGAACGAAGACTAAAAGGGGGCTTTTTGATCTCTCTAAAAAAGATTGTTGACGAAGTAATTTTGAAGAAACTATAAATTAATAGAAATGCAGATTCAAGATTCCAGATCTTGTCACTTTTGAGTTATGTGTTTCCCTGTCATCTCATCTTTCTTATATATGTTTAATTGATGAATTCTTGGCCATAATTTAGTGCAACCTCTACTGTGAAAATTATTATTCTTGTTATTTCAAATCATTTATAGTTTTTCCTCTGTATCCGTTATCAACAGATACAAGACCTGTAGATGCTTAGATTTCAACATCATATGCTTCATTAATATTTTTCTCATTTCATAGTCTTATGTTACAATGTGAGATTCCTCTGAAATTGATGCCTCACTTTGCTAATAACTTTATGTTTTTCTCCATATCATGCATATTTATTTTCTTTAAAATTTAACTCAGATACAAGAAAAGGCCTACAATTTGATCTTACTATTTATTTGTGTTTTGACATCATTCTCGTTACTTTGTGGAATAGAGATAATCAGCCTAAAAAGAAAACACAGAATTTTATCCTCCTTTACTTTCCTCCTTCATGACAGTACCAGTTGCAAGGCATCCTAACATCGAGCCTGGTCTCTCGGATCAAACCAACATTGCTCTAAATTTGTTTAACACTATTTTACAAATAGAAAATAACTGGGTTGACTTAGAACGTTGATGGGCAGCAATTGAGAGAGATGTCAGTATCTAGGAAAACTAGGAATTTCAACAGAGACAGTTGAGAAACCGACAATAGCCTTTACCTTTTTATCAATCTTTTTTCTATTCTTAGCTCCCTCTGGGTTTTTTTTCAGATGCCTTGACAGTATACTTTAAAGCCTTAAAGTATAAGCTCAGGAAAAACACCCCCTATTGCATAATTATTCTGGTTACGTCTTCCAAAATTACTGTTCTTGGTCTGTGAAACCATGATTTTTCAATTCTAAATCTGTTGGAGATAAATTTTCCTATGGAGTCGCCAGTTTGTTGACGATTAAAATTGTCAACAAATTTTTGCCTGCAAAGTATTGCTAAGCCTATTATTATAAAAAAAAACTAAATAATACTAGTAGGCGGGATCCCTTGAGCTATTGAAGATCAGATATGTTCATTTTTTATGTTGTGATGATGTGCAACACGGCCTACATGGTTGATGATATATTGTTGTTATTGGTTATGATTTGATCTTATGAAGTGTTGATTCCTGATGTTATTATAGCCTATGTTATTCATTAATATCATTGTCATATGTCCTTATTACACCTACACAATAAACATGTTAGTGAAATTACATGAAGGACAGTTTTGAGAAAGGCAAAAATACTATAACAAATGCAAAGAGAAGGGATCTAACTCTACAATTTTACTATACTACATGCAAACAGTTGAAAGGAAATGAGAAACAATTGCAAAGGGGAAGAATTTAAAGCTATCCTATTCACTATACTACATGCATGAAAGACTTAACAATTATTGTTAAATCCTAGCTAACAAGTAAATGGTTATGCAATTGTGATTGAATT
>ML822681.1:67540-91918 GCA_009831015.1 Picea engelmannii | reverse complement strand
GTCATTCTTGAGGTTGACACATTACTATAATTAAGACATCCACCAGGGTTCCTTTCTTGTTGATTAGGTCAAAGGAGCATTGGGAAGATCTGATTGTAGAGCTTGGTAGTCATAATTATGCCAGAGTAGGGGCTAAGATGTCAGACTTGGAAAGGAATGAAGTCGATGTGCCCAATGCCACCGGGAAGGGACCCAGTTACATATATTGCGGGGCTATGAAATTCCTCCCTTACCTCAAAGAGATATCCAATAATCCCCCTCAAGGCGAAGAATAGGAGGTGTAGGTATGTGATTTACAAGTGAATTGACGTCCATTCATATTATGACTACATGAATGGCGAGGAAAATATCTTGGAGAAAGTCGAGCGGCCTCCAGAGGAGGAGATGCAAGCTAGAGCACTGAGGGAGTGGTAGAGGATCGAGTTCGTGCACTAAAATATGAGAGGCATTGAAGAGTGACCTCTGTTTTTCCTCCGTAAAGCAAAACCTCCACAAAATTTAACTTTGGAGGTTTGCATATGTAGTTTGTTAATTAAATTGTTTTTCTTTTGGTTGTTGTTGTTGTTTCTCCTGTGCTTGTGTTCGTCTCTGATTCACATAAAATTATTTTTAGGCACACACACACACACACACACACATAAAGCAAATTGAAATTATAAAACACATACATATATAGCTAATTATAAAACAACCATAAACTTGAATGTGATAACTCAACTAATGCTAATGTGAAAACTACAAGGTGAGTAATGTGGAAGGTGTACTGGAGACTAGGTAGACAAAGGTAAGTTAAGGACATGAGTGAGACTCAAGGACCACGATGACAAGTCAAATGGATGGAAGGTGCAAATTTGAGGAACCACAACAATGACATTGATTGGATGGAATGAGTAGAATGCAATGGAATATTAAATATTAATGAATAGACATGGCCAGTACAAATGCTTCAAAAAAGGGTGAAACTTACAATTTCTCGAAAAAAATATGTAAGATGATGCATTTTTGTGATGGAAAAATAACAAGAACTAGTTTTTTCCCCTTGTTTTGGTTGTAATTTTTTTTATAATGTTTTGGTTTTGTCTTTTATAATGAATAAAATAATCAACATGTTACAACAAAGATATAGGTTCCATGTGCGACCAAGAAGTTTTGAACTCTATGTAGGGAAGTGAAACCAACTAGTTTTGAACTTTGTGTAGGGAATGACAACAGATGGAGGCAACAATGGAAGGCACCTAGTGGGGGGGAATCCCATTGGAGTTGAGTTGTTTTAATAAAAAATGGAGTTTTGACACATGAATGGGGTGAAACATGAGTTGAATGACATAGTGAGATGCAATGCATTAAACCAAAAGTATCCACTTAGGAGTGTTGGCAGCCAAAGTTTTGGGTAAAGATCACGCGTGTGCACAAACAAAGTTGTACACACATTTGAGTTTTTACACGCACCCCAACAACTGCACAGTGGATAACATGAGGTGCACACCAATCCAAGTTTTTCTAATGCACACTAGTGTGAGTTTTGTGACGCACACCAAAAATTAAGAAGACACTGCATGCATGCTAGAATCAAGAAAATAATATCTGGGAAACCTTTTCGAATGATTACTTTAGGAAGCATGAGAGATAGTGGAGGTAGTTAAGAAATGAGTTGGCAAGGTAGTTGAGACTTCCATGACTCCAAAGAGGCTACATGGACTGCATACGGGACCGGTAGTCAGTAGAGAGAGTGGCGTAGAACTAAAAGTGACAGAGCACCAGAGCAGAGAAGAAGATAAAAGGGAGCAATGAAAACAAAAAAAGAGTTACTCAGTTAGTTGTTTGGTTGATCAGTCAGTCAATAAGTTGGTTGCTCAAGTTTTATGTAATGTGTATGGCTATGAGTCTAGTTTTGTAATATCTGCAAATTCTAAGAGAAAGTGCATAATGCCATGTAATGAACTACCGTGAAAATGTATGAGAGCGTAGGGCATTGTTTCTATCAATTGATGAGTTGCTTAATATATGCATGTGACTCGTTGAATGAATAAAAGAAAGGCTGCAATTATTCATGTTCTATGATGTGTTTCTCATGTGGCTAATGAATGTACGTATGGTGGTTATTTGTTGTTATTATTTAAACTCAATGCAATGGAATGTATGGATGTCAACCCAAATGGATTCATGTGTAGTTAACCCTTCATCATCGACACAAGACCAGATGGTCTTTGTGATTCTCATGGCATCTCGAGTGAGACCTTATTTAGTCTTTGGTTGAGGATTGATATACCGATGCCTTGGAGTTTTTGTTGATCAAACTTTTGATGAACGCTAGGTCATCAACCCCCAACATTAAGAAGGACATGCACAAACGCAGCAATCCAAAAAATGGTTCCGTTGTTGGGACCTGAAGGTTTTGTATTGAATGATGAAGGCAAATAATGAGGTGGTGTCCATCTTGGAAGGAAATTCAAGATTGGTTGACTGCGAAGGAAGATGAGTTTTCTCGGTGGGAAACTCAAGGTTTGAATGCCAATGTGGGGTGATGTAAGAATAGGTATATCTACATTGATATGCATGATATTTTCTTTGCTAAATTTCCCTGTTGTTATAGAAAGATTTGCCTCACCCCATGCAATCCCCATGCAATCTTGCACAAAAGGCCTTTTTCTATTTCCCTATGCAGACTTGTCATCCGTTTTTGCAAATCCCAGAGCTAAAAATGCAATTTTTCCACATATAAGCAAATTGCCTACTATACAACATGTGTATACACAGGTTGCACCACTACAACCCGCGTACATCGGGAAATGTGACCAAAATTGAAAAATGGTGTCGGGTTTCCATGTCACATCATGAGATCAATGATTCTTGGCCTTCCATATACTGGAAACGTTTCGACTCGGCCCTTCAGTTCCACTTGAAGGCTATAAATGGGCCAATTCCGAGCTATGGAAAAAGAGGGGAAATAATTCAACTTTGAGAACAAAGTTACTTTGGAGGAATTATTCACTTCACATTGAGTTTGCATCCCTTTATCCTTAAAGTCCTAACACAATGTTCAACCCCCAAGATCTTCCCTTATTGATTGAGAACTTCATTATCTCTTTTACATGAGATTGCCTTTGGTGGAGGCCCAGCTGGAAGGAACTTAGTTTCTCGGTTCCGAACCGTGCTGACACAGAAGTTTGTAACTTATTAACTTCTGTTGATTATATCTTAATAGAAATACTCTTTTCTTGTCCAATTGATATCTTGCAAATCCTTTGAATTATTATTCCATGGGCGTATTTGTTATGAATATTAATGGATTATGTTATTGAATGTGCTAACATCATATATTATCACCATATGCTTGAGTTTCTTGGTTGTTGAGGACTAGTTGCAGGTATATTGCTTTGGGTCAAGTGCTTAACGATGGACTTCATCGAACGTCCGGATGAGGTAGGCCTTTTATCGTGTCTTGCTAGCATATTTGTTTATATAGCATACTTGAGAATAAAGTTGATTTCTGTAGTCATTTCCATCTGTTGTGGTTTACCCCTAGCCATAGAGAGATTTTCCTCGTAACAAAATTGGCCACCATACTAGGGATTAAATCTTATTTTTGGGGTTTGGAGTGTTTTTGTCCTTAGGTTGCTCTCGTTCATATTGAATTTCTTGTCGTATGATTGCTTGACAACCTCTGTTCACTCTGGGTTTGAGTCTTTCGGCCTTCTCCTTAGCCTAGTTGTGTTTTTGACACATATACGCAGTTTTTTGCTTGACAGTCGCGTACATACGCGTGCTGTCCTTCTACAAGTTGCGTACATACATGCTTTTCCCTTGAACAATTGCGTACATCAAACTTTGCCGCTTGTTTTCTAGGTTTGGTGGTTGTTGTGTAGGTTTTGATGATTGCTGAGTCTTTTTGGGTCTCTGTAGTGACTGTTAAGTGTCTGTGGAATGACAAGAAACCTGTCTTTGGTTGAATTTTTGGGTGGTGCCTTTCTCATCATCTTTTCATTTTGATTGTCCTTGCATCTTAGGCTGGGTGTTTTGCTTCTTGATATCCTACTTGGGTTGTCTCTGTCTATACATAATAGAGTTTTTATATCAAGCTGCTGTTCAGTACATGCATTTTCATTTTTTATTATATTGAAAATAAAAAATATTAGGCATTTTACATTGATTGGCATTTTGATCTTTTGAGTCTTTGTCATTTATCTTAGTGCATGTAAAGAAATATTGCATTTTTATTTAGAATTGCATAATTGAATTGAAAATTGCATTTTTAGAAGCATATCATTTATTGAAAATTGAGGTTAGGACTTTGCATTGTTTTCATATTCATTTACTTTACTTGCTGAGTCATAACATCATTAGTTTCACAACCGCACCTTTTGAGTAAGCAAGGCCATTAAAATTAACGCTATAATTTAAAATTGATTAGTAACAATTTTATTTTCTAGGGTGTACAAACTAGCTGAGGATTTAGTGCCTTGGAATATGATTTCATGAGCAAACTTCTCCAAGGCTATTAAATCAACATATGTGTCTGACTAAGGGAGTGGAGAAATCCATTGTATAATCGGTAATATCAGGAGGCTCCACTTACACTGGAGTTAAGCAGGAGGTCGCGTGAGGTAGGTTGAAGGGATTTCCCCCCAATACCTTCTTAGCATCAGATATATTTATGGGGATCTATTTGTATATGGGGATCTTTCTAGTGCCCTTACCTCTGTGAGAGGCAGTGCTTTCAAGGTTTCAGGCTTTGCTACCCTACCCATACGGTGGACCCGACTTACGACTGTTTACCTGTGCATTGGTTATACCATGGTTTCTTAGTTGCTTGAATCAGGTGCCACATAGGTTACTTGAAGGGGTTATTCTACAGCTACCCTGGGTTAGATAAGGTTCGAACAACACACAACATTTATGGAGGATTACCTCTCCAGGGGGATCTGGCCGACTGGTTGTTAAGCCCACGAGGGCTCTTATAACTGATTTTGATACCTACAATATTTAGTAGGGAGTCTCAGGCCCCTCTTGGGCGAGGCATACCAACTTTAGGGAGGGAGGCCCCTTTCAGCCAATTTACCCTGTTTGTGTGCATATTGGCCATTTGATTATTTTTGGTGTGCTCTTTGATTATTAGTCGACCTTAGGATTTCATACTGAGTTCCCATTGTCATGGATAGTGGATTTCCTATGACTCCCTCCTTTATCTCTACCCCCCCATGACATTCACTCATTTCATGGGGATGAATTCGTCCACTTTTCATAATGGTATGCCGAATTATGACATTCAGTCCATGCCTTGGGTCTCTAATCATTTTCCTATTGATATGTCGAATGTGCCTTCACCCTTTCCATCTTCTCCCTGACCCACTTATATGAATCCTAGCATTGGATCCGGGGGCACCATGGCCCCGCCGTCTACATATTCATTTGATAGGAGTCATGCCCCTCAACCAACTCTCACTGTGGGAGGTTCAGGTTGGAACCTCCCCTATTGCGGATCTAGTCCTAGCTATGGTTTTTCAAGAGGCAGTACTCAATTGGGTGGTTATTCAAATTATTACACCCCATCCGTGTATCCTTCATCTGCCATGCCAGTTCCTACAAAAATTTCCCATGGCGGGTCCACATATATCCCCAGGTCTTTCAGATGGGGGGAATCAATTTTACTGTTCGAGCTACCCTCTTCACGGAACCCCTTCACATGGGGGCAACATATATCCTCACTTGAATAATCCTTACCATACTTTTGTCTCTTCACAGAAATATGCTTCAGTGATGATGCCTATACAAACGTCTATGGATCAATTAGGCGAAGGATAGTACCTTTCCAGACAGGGACATGGTGTAAACCATGACCCTTCCTAGCCTGTAATGTTTCAAAACCAATATTTCTTAGGACCTTGGTATCAAATGCCACAACTCACCATTGTCACTAGTCTAGTCATTTCCAGTCATACTGGAGCTCCATCACCAACCACTGCTAGTCATGTTGGATATTGGTCGACGACCTCTGCAAGTCATGTTGAAGACCCGCAACCAACCACTGCTAGTCATGCTGGGGGCATCACTCTAGTCGTCACAAGTCATATCGATGTCACATCTCCAACCTTTGTACATCATGTGGGAGATGACTCTCTCGCCTCTGCCAGTCACACTGAGATCATGTCACCATCCATTGTAAATGATACTGGGGGCATTCATACGATTAAGAAGCCTAGATGTCTCAGACGTAAGCCCAAATTCCTTTGTAGGACTTGCGAAGGAAATCACCTTACTTGTTTGTGTCCTGCTACTACTGGGATACCAGAAGCATGGTTCTCACCTGAGGGCCCTTCGGGCACTGAGGTGTCTTTGGTTTCCCCACACCCTGTTTCTCCTTTGATTGACACGACAGTCATGCCGATACAATCCTCTCCTGACCACACCCTCATTGTCAAGGGTGATGTGTCTCCTGTTCCTATTATCACACATCCTATTCAACCTGGAGTTGAAGAAGTGGTCGTACCAGTGTAGCCTCTGATCAATCCAACTCTCCTGTTGGAGGGTGATGCATCCTTCAACCATATCGTTAACATTTATGATACTGCACCTTCTGAACAAGAGAGAGTTTTACTCTCCCCGAGCACTCTCCCTTCAAGTCCTGGAGAATTTCTCTTTGATTGGGATGGTCTTGTGGGGTATCCAATGCCTCCGACTATGTCCTTTCAAGTAAGAGACATCATCTGATATATTACGGAGACAGTAACCTCCGCTAGCACTTTATCCTCCTCGACTTGGAGATCTTTGGGTTTTCCCAAGCTTGTGTCGGTTATTCGTAAGATACTAACATTTCACAGAAGTTCAGCACGGGAGCCTTGGCCTCCCCCTTGACTTGCCACGTAGAAACTCCCAAGCGAGTTTGAGTTAAGCTCTTTTCTGACTTGTCTAAAAAGCGAAAAGATGGTCGAGCGAATTTGTCCCTTTCACACTTGTTAAATTGGACTTGAAAGGTCGTGAGTCTTAGTTAAGCTCTTTTCCGACTCGTTTTCAAAAAGCGAAAAGATGGCCGAGTGAAATTGTCTCTTTCACACTTGTAAATTGGATTTGAAAGGATGTCTATTTGGTACAAGTTTATCCATTTTTCAAACCAAGTAGACTAAGATTATGAAAAAGGAAATTTTTTGGTGTTAAGTTGTGATTGCATCTCATGCCCTTGCTTGCAATATTGAGCCTATAGCCGGTTCTCGCTTTGCGTTATAAACCGTTTGCCTCAATAGTTTTGCATCCTCAACCAAGCAGAGCCTCATTTATATCCTTTGAAACTTGACACCCTATACCCAGGAGGGAACATTCCCCTGAGTTTCCATCTCTCACATGCACCTCCTTGCATTGAGCATAGGCATGTTCCACTGCTGGAACTAGTTTTGCTTACTTGCGACACTTGTTTCCTCCTCTGTATCATATCATTCATTTGACTATGAAAAAACAAAAAAAGACAGGCGGGAAGGGAGTATTATCTTATATTGGCAGTAGTCGTGTTGACTTTGAACATAACACAAAGTTATTGAGTCCACTTGGCATCATAATTTTGGGTTGAGCATGGTCTTAGGAAGCTAATCTCATTACAAAGAGTTTTCTCCCCCGACTGGTTATTCTTCCAGTCGCCATGGAGAATTTGATTGATGCCTCATGCATCTCATGGTTTCATCATTGAGTCTATGCTGCCAGAGTCTTCCATATGTCTCATTCTCTTGTTCAAAGGATGTCTATCAACACATTTCGGCCATTCCTTAGAACTCTTGACTTTGCATGTCGGCCATACCCTCAGTTTGTCTCAGAATCACATGATGTTGTAGTCCTATTACATGCCTTGGTCCTACTTTCCTCATTGGTAGGTAACCTTGAACCCAATAATCGACATTTCATCATTGGTCGTTGACTGGGTGGTTTCCCTTGTGTTTGACGGCAAGACATCTATTCACACATTGGGATTCATGTAGTATCTTGGATGCCATTATCCTTATTAGTGGTTTCCTTGCCTTTTTCAACAATTTTCCTCATTGGCTGCTATTCATAGGGTCTTTTTTGTGTACAGGGTCGTTGGTTCATGAACATGTTCTTTGTCCGATTTCCTCCAAATCATCAAGCTCCTTATTTGTACCTCATGCTGAATGATGAGAGATGCCTTAATGCTATCATTTCAGCGGGTCTCCTTCCATCGACTTCAACTCATCTATTCTGGAAATGAGACCTATGAGTACCTGGAGGCTTGCAGTCATTAGTGGCAGGTTCTCTCACCATCGACAGTTAGGAATACATCAATGTCTCTTGATCGATGGATTCTTCAAGTGCTTGACCCTGACTCCTTTATTCACACTTGTAAGAATGTACTCAGTGCCTTGATACCTACTTTCATCATCGGTAGGCTATCTTGCGTTTGTTAACGGTATACCTCAATGACCGATAATCAAATGAGGTCTCATTGTGTTCGACCTCAACTCATTTATTCACATGATGTAGACTTGCACTTTTGGCGGATCGTGTAGAAGACTTGAAGACATCAATATGTAGCCGCAAATTTCCTGAGCTGTTGCTTCCTTTTCATTGGACCAATACTTGTGTGACTTCAGTGATCATGGGAGATTAGATTGTACTCCATTGTATACAGATATCTTCAGATTGATTTTGAGACTGGTTTTACCGGGCCTTGTTCGTGACTATGACAACCTTTGGCATGTAACCACATTTGTATTTTCCTATTCATGGCCATGGACAGTTGTTTGTCATATTTTCACAAGGATTCGCAGCGTAATTCAAATTGGTAGCCATGTATGCAACGTCTGTACAGATTGTAATGAGCAACTAGTTCTTCCAGTTGGGTCTCCATTACTCCAGTTCTGGGTTTTTATAATGTATTTCGACCATCGCAGATACTCCTCTGACCTCACACATTAGGGGGCATATGTTATAGCAAGATTTGCCTCACACCATGCAATCTTGCACATAAGGCCTTTTTCCATTTCTCTATGCAGACTTGTCATCCCTTTTTGCAAATCCCAGAGCTAAAAATACAATTTTTCCACATATATGCACCTTGCCTACTATACAACATGCGTATACGCAAGTTGCACCACTACAGCCCGTGTACAACGGGAAATGTGCCAAAAATTGAAAAATGATGCCAGTTTTCCATGTCACATCACGAGATCAATGATCCTTGGCCTTCCATTTAATGAAAACGTTCTGACTCAGCCCTTCAGTTCCACTTGAAGGCTATAAATGGGCCAATTTCAAGCTATGGAAAAAGAGGAGAAATGATTCAACTTTGAGAGCAAAGTTACTCTGGAGGAATTATTCACTTCACATTGAGTTTGCATCCCTTTATCCTTAAAGTCTGAACAGAGTGTTCAACCCCCAAGCTCTTTCCTTATTGATTGAGAACTTCATTGTCTCTTTTACATGAGCTTTCCTTTGGTGGAGGATTGAAGTGGTGGAGGCCCAGCTGGAAGGAACTTAGTTTCTCAGTTCTGAACCATGCCGACATGAAAGTCTGTAACTTATTCACTTCTGCTAATTATATCTTAATAGAAATACTCTTTTCTCGTCCAATTGATATCTTGCAAATATTTGAATTATTATTCCATGGGCGTATTTGTTATGAATATTAATGGATTATGCTATTGAATGTGATAACATCATATATTATCACCATATGCTTGCGTTACTTGGTTGTTGAGGACTAGTTGCAGGTATATTGATTTGGGTCAAGTGCTCAACGATGGACTTCATCAAACATCTGGACGAGGTAGGCCTTTTATCTTGTCTTGCTAGCATATTTGTTTATATATCATACTTGAGAATAGAGTTGATTTCTGCAGTCATTTCCGTCTGTTGTGGATTACCCCTAGCCATAGAAATATTTTCCTCGTAACACCTATCTATTGTATGAATGGTTGAAGAGGTAGACTGCTACTAATACAACTTTTAGGCCTCAAGAACCACTGGTATGGGACTAGGTCATGGTGGATAATGTAAAGGCAATGGAAAATAAGTGGGCTCGAGTAATTGATTTATGGTTTGTTCGGGTGAAAGAAGGTTATATCATCGAGTTTGTTGTAGTTAGTACATCGATTATTTTAGTGATTTTGAGAAAAAAATTGTTGAAGGTCATCATAAAAGTTTGTTGGAAGAAATATCGTTTGGGATAAAGATGTTGTTCCTAGAGAAGGGGCCGATGCAGATGGATCCCAACAGGATAGTTGAGTAGATTCCCATAATATTTAGGGGGGGGATGAGAAGATGGGTAGAAAGTGAGAGAGGATATGGATCCAGAAGTTGTTGAAATGAGGTGAGGGATATGATGGACCTAGAGGAGTAGAGGAGAGAGAAAGAGAGCTGAAAGGTACGCAAGAAGAGTCGAGTCAAGGAGGATAGTAGAACATAGAAGTGAAAGGAAGGAAGCAAGGGATGCAGGATGAGAGTTAGGCCCATAGTGAAGAGGAAGGAGATCACACCCAGAGGAAGTGCAAGAGTGTGTGTTGTGTGAGAGAGGAGAACATATGAAGATATGTCGACGAAGAGGCGTGATGTTGAGAGTAGTGTTTCAATTGAAGATACCGATGGTAGTGGTAGTAGGGGCCAAGAATATGAAGTATGAACCCCTTGGCTATAGAAAAATGCCACAAATTTAGAGGAAGATGAGGCACCGAGGTAGGAGAGGATGATGAAGGTCCCTAGAGAGGAGGGGAAGTGGAATTGACGATAATGGATGGTATTGCGTGATTGCAGATAGGAAATTCCTTGGGTTCCCTCATAAGAAATGTTAGAAGAAAATGGATTTACTCCCATTTGAACCACCCACCTTGCACATTTTTATCCAAATAGAAAGAACATCAGAAAGCATGACGATTGGAGTAGAAGTAAGAGTAGGAGAAGAAAGAAGAGAAGCACCAAGTAAAGAAGAAGACAAAGTCAATGCTACTTCACTAGGAAGACTATCATCACGAAGATCCCCAACACCTAACATTCAGTTAGAAGGACATATTTTGAGATTGAGAATGGTGAATTATGATAGCACCCTAAGATTACGCATGTTCCATAGAACGGGTAAGGATGATGCAGAACAACATTGGTTCACATTTGATGTGATATGGTATTTGAAGCGGCTCATAGCTGAAGCATCGAAGATTGCACAGTTGGAGACCACTTTCAGGGATATAGCCTTAACGTGGAACATGAAGTACAAGGCCACTGCACCAATGAGTCATATGAGGTCCTGACAAAAATCAAGACAAATCTACTTAACGAATTCCAGAAGCCTAAGTCAGAATCTCAATGCATTACAAAGATTAAGGAGATTAAGCACAAATCGAAATAAATTGTGTGGAATTACGACCAATGGTTCAAAATATTGTTGGATAGGTTGAAGTTCTAGATCCAGGATGTGTAGCATAGAGAATGGTTCATCATGGGGTTGCTTCCCCATATCTGAGTCTCACTTACCTAGCATAAAGTGACTACTCAAGCTGAAGTGGTGGAGATTGCGATGTGCCTGGAGGCTACACCAAGAGGAGGAGAAAAATTAGCAGGTTTTTCTCAGGTTCAATCCCAGCTTGCCAACTTGACAATGCAATTAAAGGATATTTCAAAGGAAACGGTGGTGCATGAGAACATATGGTGTACAACGTGCTGATCAGAAGGGCACCGTGGAGATGAGTGTCTTATATTGGGAAACTATATGGCAAGGGGTGCACCAAATTCATTTCCAGCTGGATCGTAGATGAAATGGTGTGATATTAGTAGACAATTGGGACATATACCACCCCGATTCCCAACACTGGAGAAATATCACAATATGCATCATACTCCATTACGTGAATTCTGCAAATCCATAAGGCATGATGTGAACAATTGTCGATCAGTCTAGTTGATGTAAGACCATACCCATGATGTATTCTGGGTCTAGGAGGAATGAAAGGGTGGTGACCATGGTGGTGTTGAGAGATGTGGATATCAAGGAGGTCCTAGAGGTGGATATGGATGTGGTCAAGGACAAGGATGTGGAGGTAGACCCCCACTTGTTTTAATTGTGGCGAGATAGGCCATGTGTCGAGATTTTGTACCAAACTACACACTCTCTGTGGGTAATGTTATAGCCTCGAGCACGCCACAGAGGATTGTCCTGACTTACTAAGGAAGTGGGAAGAGAAACTGCAACATGGTGATTACAGAGCCGCACACGAATCGAGAAAAGGATGATGAAGTTGATGTATGGGTAATAACTAGAGGTGGAGCAAGGACATGAATTGATTTTGAGCATGATGAAAGCTCAAGTCAAAGAGTTGAGGGAAATATCAGAAAGTCAACACATCCCCCTCCTAAGTTTGAAGTGGTTCAACAAAAGTAGTTCTTGTGCGACACATAGAGGGCCATAGAAGAAGAAAGAACGAAAGAATAGATGTAGTGCACGATGTAAAGGTCACTTGAAGAGGTTCAGATCCATGAGGAAGTACAATGTGCAACATAGAGGTCCCTGAAAGAGGCCCGAGCACGTGAAGAATTGTAGTTCACCATGCAGAGGTCTTTGGAGGAAGCTCATGTATATGAGGAAGTTCAACGTATGACACAAATATTGTTGGAAGAAGCTCACAGACAATAGGAGTTTAGACATGCCAAACAAAGGGAAATAGAGGAACATGTAAAAGAAGAGTTGAAGTTCACGACACAAGAAGAGGCATTGTGTGACCTAGGTCGTGAAACAAAAATCGAGGATCAAGTAAGTAATTTATTGCATTGTTGTTTAATATTGTTAAGTGATCTCGATGTTGCATGGAAGTTGACACATATGTTAGCAACATGTGTTGAGGAAAAAATATGGAATGCTCTTACTCAAGCATTTTCAGACTTTAATTGGCTAAATCAAAGTAGACAGGAATATCACCCTATGTTTATAGCCAACAAAAATAACATCCTAACTCACAAGTATTAATTACGAGTGCTTAGTCTAGTCTTTAATCAACAAAAATCTTGTTGGAAATTCACTTTTTATGTAATTTTATGAATATAACAGTCGCTGAAATAAATGTAAGAACAGAAGTAAAGACACCAAGATGATAATCAAGACATATGAGACATAAAACAATCCTTTATTTCATTCCAATTCACCAAAGAGTCATTTTCTTTACAAAATGTCATACAGAAATCTTGGACCAAAGTCAAACTTAGACATCCTCGATGGAACATACAAAAGGACCTCTGACAAAAAACCAAAATTGCACTCTAAAAGCTAGATCAACTTGCCACATATTGCTGCCCACTCGACTCTACACAATAGCCTTTATCAGTCATGAAAACTAATTCACAAATAGACAAGTCTATACAGACTATCAAATATAGATCAACACCTCTGAAAAACAAGTGTCTAAATGATTTGATTCAGCCTGGAATATTGTTGTCCACAATAAGACCCTGCTATCATAAAAGAGAATTAGGCTTGTGATGAATATATGAATGAATGAAAACTGAACTATCTCAACATAAACTCAAAGAGCAGACCTTAGTATGCTTCTATTTCTATCATTCTCTTGTTCCTCCCTTTCCTTTTGCTTTTAACAAATTAGAATTGGTTGAAGAAGTTGAACCAAATCATTAGTTAAGTTAATTAAAAGACTCAGCTAACTTTAGTTAGGGGGAAGAGTAATAATTAAAATAAGGGTCATAAATAAATAATAACTAGTAGGTGGGACCCCTTGTGACTCCCTTTAGTTCATAAAATCATAACAATCATAACATAACCATTTGTTAAGCATAACACACCTCCTTGTGCCTCCCATCAACATATTCACTTTTGGCAATTTAAACTCATGAAATTTGAAATTACTTCAAAAATAATACTCATATATCCAAAAAAAAACATGCTGTTCAAAGATCCTCGAAGTCAATTGTCATAAAAATATAGATAAAATAGAACTCAAAAGCCATATTTCCCAGTCTGTGATGCAACCCTTCCTTGATTGCTGCTGTCACCTCTTGACTTCCTTGAATTTTCCTTTGGATGTGCAGAGCCTTTAGGCCTAATCTCACTGATCACGTGGGAGCAATCGTCCCTCAAATGCATCCATGAAGACACAGATTTGTCAGAGCCATTGGAGGGTGAGGAAGGGGCAGGAATGGATTTTCCTTTGTCAAGGGCATGGTTGGCCTCAGTTTGAAATCTCTTGCTAGCATGGGAGGATTGCACTGGTGAGTGGTCAGGGGTAGCGTGGGCAATGGGTTTAACCGACGGATGAGGAGGAAAAGACAAGTTGGGGCAACCATGATGTTGGGAGACTGTCGGGTGGACAATCTCTTGCCATCCATAATTTTTAGGGACCTTCAGTTGTAATGAGACATGAGGAGGTACAGGGATATCGGGTGCTTGTGGGGCTTGGAAGGGAGGCCTTTCAAGCCTGGGTTGGACTATTCCCCACCCAATCCAATTGAAGAATCTGACATGAAACAATTGGCCAAGCTCTTTTGAATCAACATCAAAATGTATGGAGAACCTAGGCCTTCTTGGGGCTCGGTTCCAATTACCTCTACCTTTGTTTCCTCGGCCATGGCTACCTCTAGTGAAAAAACTCATCCTGCATGCATGATCAATTAGAAAATAGAATTTTAAATAACCATACATGACAACTCTTAAAAATATGAAATAGATTTGGCTCAACAATGCATCAGACTCATGTAATCCAATCCATACAAATTGTCTTACTGTTTATCAATGAGCAGGCGGTGAAAATGGTCCTAGGAGATGTGCGGGGTTTGTATTGAGAGAAACATGATATCATGAGGAAAAAAAAAAACATGGTTACTGCTCAATGACAACAACAATTAACTATAAAGCAAACCAATAAAACCTCATTGCAATCCACACAAGACACTGCCACTTTCATCCACTTTAACACAAAAATTCTCTTGACTGTAATCAATCTCAGAACAGGGAGTGAAAAAATGAATATGGGAGATGATGGGGTTTGTAATTAGCGGAAAGTGAAATAATGGAAGGGAAGAAGAACGATTACTGTTCATGAAATTAATTAAGTGATCCATAAAACATTCTGCAAAAGGAGATGCATCAACCATCAATCACTTGACCAAATAATAAATTCTGTGCATTTAACTAGTTCGCTGTTCATAATCAAATATCCAACACAGTACCATTACAAAGCAGTAGGCAACCCACACAATCTATAAAAAGGATTTTGTTCCCTTATTTGCATCTTATAACAATTTCCAAACAGTAGCCATTCCACTCTGTTAACCATCAAAATCAACCACTTCCCATGCATTTGAATCCACAATAATACTCAAGAGTCATGTTTTCAATTAACAATGAAGTCACTATAACTGTAGTCGGGCCCATTATTTAAATGCAATGATATTCGTTAAACATGTGTAGTCAGTAATCAAAATAATCAAGACCAAATTGCCACACCTGAATTGACAATTAAACATACAACCCACAATCACTATTTAGACACAAGCTATTCATAGGGTAATTCGCCTAGGCAATGTAGTTCTGCCACTGTAAAAAAAAACAACTCAATGTGACTTAAAAACTGGGCCATCCATCCAACACGACGAGGTATCAACCACAAGCCTGTCTCAACAATTTATCGAGATGCAACAAAACGTGTTCAAAACTCTATGAGTATCTCTGACTGTGAGAACTCAAGCCTTCTATGTTATACACAGTGTGCAACCAACAAAACCCAGTGATGCAACAATTCCACTTTAACAAAAACAAACACACAGTCATGGTAATAACTGAACATCTAGTGCCGAGCCATCGATTTAATATAACATTGCTTCGTTTAGTCACACCGTGATTGAATATGCTGTGCAAACTCAGGCTTATACAAAAAAACAAGCATAAGGATGCAGTGGATATACTCTCTACAGTCATCCAATTCAATAGTCATTCGGCCCCAAAGAAAACCATAGTTACCAGGTCCATTATTTCATTTTGCAAAAACACCATACACACAACGCAACATGCGTGAGCAACACCAAGCATTTGTGACCAATGCCAGCTATCATCCAAATAATCGTTAGTGCAAATACCAGTGACTGTGTATCAACCAAACCATTCACCACTGTTGTAAAAAATCAATCAACCTAATAAGGTGTGGCAACTACGCATACCCACACATCAAAATGAATCGGGCCAGGGCCTTCACCACTAACAATACTGAGTTATTAACATAAGGAGAGTGACTGTGTACTTTGAAAGTGAAATTGGCAATGTAGGGTTTATCATTATTATCATAGAGGCAATAACTAAATGCCAAACCAACACGACTGTGATACAACCAACTGGGCGAGTCCATATTCAAAGTAATCGACCATACATTCAATCCAAAATAACCTGTAACAACTTGAAAAGCACGACATTATCCTCTATAAAACTTCAGACCGAAGGGTTAAGGGTCTAATTTGTAGCCAACACCAGGGGAACGAAGCCAACTCCTTGTAATGGTGGAACCTTTGAGGCCAAGGTTGTGCACAATGAGTGAGCCATGAGTCATTCGTGGATAGGTAACAATCCATGGCGGGGGGCCATAACAAAAGGTGAGGCTCCCATTCGACTTGACAAATTTATTTAATGCATGCAGGGTATAACCCTTGTGTTCTTCATTTAAACTACCGCAATACTGAGGTGAAGACATGGCTGAGTTAAGAACAGAACACTCACTTTGTGACACTTAGTGGTGGAAACAATGAATGCCCAAGTGAACGAAACACAGTGTCGCAGGAGACCTCCAAATACTAACTCCACAAAATCCAAAGACTGGGTTTAGTGACAAATGCGTGAAGATAGCCATCCACTCAAGAAAAAACAAAAAACCCTCCAACAAAACCAGTGAGGATAACAGAGAGCTACCACCCAGGATGACCAATCACTTCCACATATTCAATATTTTTACAGGAACAACCATCCACTCCTCATTCAAGAATAAAATTTCACACAGTTGCAACACTTAGAAAAACACAAACCCATACACCTGAGCCAGTGATCATTTCATAACCAGAGCAGAATCACGAATGGCCAAAAAAAGACATACCTGTAATGGAATTCCTTAAAACGAGATCTGGCTGAGTGGTTCCTCCCTGCTAAAAATTCGGAGCATAACCACAGCAGCAAGATCAAACAATAGCCCGGCTAGGGTGGCGGCTAATAGGAGGAGTAAAGGGGATGTGCAGTAAATGCATGTTGCCTCCACCCACAATGCATTAACTCATCAGTACATGCCAACACATTCTTCATTAACCATTAATGAAACCATGTATTGAAACCATCACCATATTAAAACCCAATAGTGCGCCTTATTCCATGACCTAATTCAAGTCCCATATAATTCAACCATTCACATAACGATTAACGCCCATTTCCTTGTTAGACGATCCACCAACATTTAATCTATCCAAATATGCCATATGTATATCAACCACATAAGTCAATTAATCATTGCATAACCATTAGAACTATCACCTTGCCAAATGCCCCACCAAACTTCATAACATATAATTCAATCACAATTGCATAACCATTTACTTGTTAGCTAGGATTTAACAATAATTGTTAAGTCTTTCATGCATGTAGTATAGTGAATAGGATAGCTTTAAATTCTTCCCCTTTGCAATTGTTTCTCATTTCCTTTCAACTGTTCGCATGTAGTATAGTAAAATTGTAGAGTTAGATCCCTTCTCTTTGCATTTGTTATAGTATTTTTGCCTTTCTCAAAACTGTCCTTCATGTAATTTCACTAACATGTTTATTGTGCAGGTGTAATAAGGACATATAACAATGATATTAATGAATAACATAGGCTATAATAACATCATGAATCAACACTTCATAAGATCAAATCATAACCAATAACAACAATATATCATCAACCATGTAGGCCGTGTTGCACATCATCACAACACAAAAAATGAACATATCTGATCTTCAATAGCTCAAGGGGGTCCCGCTTACTAGTATTATTTAGTTTTTTTTTATAATAATAGGCTTAGCAATACTTTGCGGGCAAAACTTTGTTGACAATTTTAATCGTCAACAAACTGGCGACTCCACAGGAAAATTTGTCTCCAATATATTTAGAATTGAAAAATCATGGTTTCACAGACCAAGAACAGTAATTTTGGAAGACGTAACCAGAATAATTATGCAATAGGGGGTGTTTTTCCTGAGCGTATACTTTAAGGCTTTAAAGTATACTGTCAAGGCATTTGAAAAAAAAACCAGAGGGAGCTAAGAATAGAAAAAAGACTGATAAAAAGGTAAAGGCTATTGTCGGTTTCTCAACTGTCTCTGTTGAAATTCCTAGTTTTCCTGGATACTGATATCTCTCTCAATTGCTTCCCATCAACGTTCTAAGTCAACCCGGTTATTTGCTGTTTGTAAAATAGTGTTAAATAAATTTAGAGCAATGTTGGTTTGATCCAAGAGACCGGGCTCGATGTTAGGCTGCCTTGCAACTGGTACTGTCATGAAGGAGGAAAGTAAAGGAGGATAAAATTCTGTGTTTTCTTTTTAGGCTAATTATCTCTATTCCATAAAGTAACGAGAATGATGTCAAAACACAAATAAATAGTAAGATCAAATTGTAGGCCTTTTCTTGTATTTGAGTTAAATTTTAAAGAAAAGAAATATGCATGATATGGAGAAAAACATAAAGTTATTAGCAAAGTGAGGCATCAATTTCAGAGGAATCTCACATTGTAACAGAAGACTATGAAATGAGAAAAATATTAATGAAGCATATGATGTTGAAATCTAAGCATCTACAGGTCTTGTATCTGTTGATAACGGATACAGAGGAAAACTGTAAATGATTTGAAATAACAAGAATAATAATTTTCACAGTAGAGGTTGCACTAAATTATGGCCAAGCATTCATCAATTAAACATATATAAGAAATATGAGATGACAGGGAAACACATAACTCAGAAGTGACAAGATCTGGAATCTTCAATCTGCATTTCTATTAATTTAGAGTTTCTTCAAAATTACTTCGTCAACAATCTTTTTCAGAGAGATCAGAAAGCCCCCTTTTAGTCTTCGTTCCCTGTATTTATACAATGGTCATCCATACTTGATAGTTAACAATCTCCTACTTTCTAGGAGAAAAATAGTTACAAAACTGCAACCTTAACCGTTGCACGATTAAATTTTGTTTATCTATCATTCCAACAGTATGAGTTTCCAAACAATACTTCATTGCTTAGTCAAAGTCTCTCCCTCCTTTGATGCTACACATTCAATACATTTCTCCAGAAAATGGACAAATTTTCTAGGAGGTGTTGGAAGATCTTTAGCCTCAAACAGATAAAACTTTCTTTGTACCTTTGGGAACCGGTCTTCAANCTTGATCACTTGCAATTTTAAACTGGGCTGTACCAATCATCTGTTTATTAGGTTGGCATCGATTTCCTTCAATTGTAAAATTTCAATTTGAATCTTCTTCAAACCTTCTTTGCAGTCCAACTGCTGTTTTTCAATGTTTATCTACCCCAGTGACTCGAAGCAGTCATTTTTTTCAATGCCTAATGCTTGCTTATCCAAAGAATCGAAGATTTTTTTACAATCCTCTTTGATTTCTTTGACTATCTTCTTTCTCTCATATATATTTGTTTCCCATACCTTGAGCATGATGTCTCCTTTTATTTGTTCCATGACAGAGAGCTTTAGATTTTTCGTCGCCTCTTTATTCTCTGAACATGCAACCGCTTTCTGGAAGGTATTCCCTGCTGCTTTAGCTTCCTTTTCTAGTAAAATAATATTATCAAGAGATTTGCTTACCTCTTGAAAGTAATTCTAGATGATCCCTATTTTGGAGATCAATCTCTGCTGATCGGCTTCTATCTTTGTATGAGTTTCTAGCGAGAGGGTCTGGAAATCCTTTAAATCTATAACCCGACCTTCCATCAAATTTAACTTAGCCTATAACTGTTCTACATGCTCCTTTTGCTGAGCAACCTGCACCTGACTTGCTTGTATCCTCTGGTTCATTTCGTCCAGGCTTGATTTGAGTGATTGAATTTCTAGCCTTTCGACAGCCCTGGTCTGCTCCAAGCTTTTACTCACCTCTTCTCTGATGTTCTTCTCAACATTCTTTAACTCATCCTGTAATTGAGCTATCATGTTATTACTCTTCTTTATCCTCGTTCTCATGCTTCCCACGGTAAAAAAGTTTGTTGTTGCCATGGCTCCCATGGAACCTGCTATCTCTGTAGCAAAATCCTCCTCCTCCAAATTCTGTCCATCTATCAAGACTTTATGCTTTTTTACCATACTCCCCTCCTTCATATGCATCTCTTGTTTCAGGACGACCTTCCTCTTTTTGTTGAAAAAATAATCAGAAGGAGGAATCTCATCTATGGAGATAGAGGTGAGGTCATCAACAAATAGGGCTCCCGTCTGTGGGAATCCAAAAGTGGACTGTAAGGGGGTTAAGGAATCTATGGGACTTCCTAGTTCGGTAGATCCTTTCCTTCCTATTTCTTTAGGAATATTGACATCAACACTAGGTGATGAAGGGGGAGTAAGCTTACTGGACTCGGGAGGTATCCCAGACCTCCTCTCTTCTTCTGTCTCTGGTTTTTTCATCTGTAAGGCCTCTTTGTTTTGTGGGGGCCGTTTAGTATCCTGTGGGACTTTTTTGGGATTGCCCTTCTCCTGTGCTTCCTGTTCAAAGCCTGGGGGAATATTTTCTTGTTTCTGGGGGAGGGTGATTGCTTCTCCTTGCAGTACTTTGGGCAGACCACTCTGTCTATGCTTCTGAAAGGTCCAAAAACTAGCTTGCAGGTCGAATGACAGTGTCTGTACTTGTTCTAACACCTCTTTATAAGTCTTAGTCCCTTTGAACATGTCATCCCAAGGGGACTCCTCATGTTCATATTCTTTCATATTGCAGCGGGCCATGTGTTTCCCCACTAATTGGTAAGGATCATGCTTCTTGTACTTGAGGTCTACCAATTTGACCCCCTCCAGTGCTGCCGCTTCAACCTTGGAATGACCCAAGTTGAGAAGTGAAAATTTTCGAATCTGAACGGGAAAAATAGGCCAAGATTTATTTTGAGCTGTCTTTAATTCTATCTTGATTCCACCCGTTACTATTTGATAAGCTACCTCCCTGCACACTAGTTTGTAAGAGAGGATTTTTGGGAGTGCATGTGGAGGAATCGAACATCCGAAAACTCTGATGTAGGAGAAATTCTCCTCTATAAACGGGTCAACAATTGCCCGAAGGCTCCCTATAACCAACTCTGAAATGCGAGGGGAGGTGCACAGTCATATAGCATCTGGTGTAGTGGTATTACCATGAAATGACAAATCTCATAGAATGAATCTTTGGCGTTTTCTTCCCAAAGTTTAGAATGATATTCATGAATAGGCTCCGGGTAACTCGGATTCCAACTCCAATTCATCAAAGGGAAAGGAGTTGAGAAACATATAGCATCCATGACGTATGCAGACATATAAAAGGATGCTATTTGGCCTTTTGATCTTGCAGTCTGGTACTCCATAACCTCTCTCGCTATGTTATCGAATAAAATATTATCCCAATTGAAGTTGTAACCTTCTGCGACCTCATGCAAAAGAGGTACCCATTCTACTGGGAAGTGGGTAGGACTTTCTTTACCAAAAATCCTACATAACATCGTCGCCACATAAACCATATACTCGTTTAAAGATGCTGTGGCGTAAACACCATGTGTGTCGGCCCTGAGTTTTTCTTTGTTTCTTCACTAGTCTTTTATTATGCCAGGATACGTTTGGTCTGACTCAAAACATTCTTTCCTCTAAAACTCACTGACGAAATCTTTATTATAAATGTATTTTGGACAAGAAGACAGTTTATACATTACTTGTATATGTTCTGGTCTGAAGGAGCCGATGACGACCCCTCGGCTGTCCAGAATGCTCCTCGTCTGCACATCCGCTCGCTCTAAAGCCCAATTGATCATGTCGTTGTAAGTCAGGAGTCGCGGCCGCGTAGCCACCTTGTGAAGTTCAGACTTCGCTATATCCCAGAGTTTGTTGTTAGCATCATGGGGGAAGTTCTTAATCTCATAATTGAGAGTTTCAAAAATACGCCTCCAGGATTTTATGGAATCGATGGCATGCGGTATTGTATCAGATACAACATCTCCGTTTGGACTCGAGACCTCTACAACTTCCTCATTTTTCTTGGTGGCCTTGTTGGGCGCCATGGTGGTTATACTGGACCAGAAACCTGTTTACAGAGAAAAGTGTATAAAATTGGACAAATGTGACTCGCTACAGAGGTAAAGGTTAAGAGTGAACTTCGACACACAAGACCTTTATTAATCTCTAAATTTGTGCTGTAGCGAGCGTACTGATACCATTGATGAAAAATAAATGCTTTAATTTGAAAGATATGCTTAGAGATACGAATTCATGTCAAAAATATTTGCATTTACCCGTTATTAATACTGCCGTATATCGGCGATTTCAAAACTGAAAACCAAAAAATACTGCCTTCCTTAATTCTCGAAAAGCGAAAAGCAGCTTAGTCAGCATTATTCATGTTTTGAAAAAAACTTAATCTTTTAATCTTAGGGTTTGTTTAAAGAAAATGCGATTTCTCATTTCGAAACTTCGGGGATACTGCCGTCAGAGGATATGTCACAAGTAAACCCCGAATCACGAAATTGCGATGGGATTAGCGAGGCGCTAATCATTCGTATTAAAAAACTTTAATTAATCATGATTAGTGGACAACTACTTTTTAAAATTCCCGGTTTTCAAAAAATCGAGGACCGAAAGTTCGAAGGAGGAGAGTTTGAAAACACTTTAGCAGAGAGAACACCGAATCAGAAATACTAAGGGAGAGATAATTGTGTTTAGGGATTTGATCAATTACGAATTAAAAAGTGCTTTGTGGTAAACAACAGAAAAAGTAACGTTCATTTCTTCCCCCTTTTTACTTTATATTTCTTAATATTTTGAAATGGCTTTGGGATTTCGACGCTGGGAAAAAGAGATAGTTGAAGATCACACCTCGAGAAGAACTGAATTTCGAAACCTGAAAAGGAACGGGTGATTCTGACTCCTTTCTATTTTGGACTAAGGGCGGCTCCATGGCTCAGGAAAAGATGAAGCTTCATTTTTAAAGGGTGGAAACAAATAATCTTTGTGTCAACATTAGGCTCCATCTAGGGATCTCATCTCCTTGTGGGATGAGAAGAACATGTAGAACGAGTGCCTTCATTGGGTAATGGAGTCAAAGATTTGGCTCTGTGAGACAAATAAGGGGAAAAAACTGAACAATATTAGGGTCTCAACGTCAACCTTGAGAACTCTACAAAAACAAAAATTCTGACTATCCCGAGCCAGGTTTTCAATAGATTTCTTATCCTAAAGCTGACCTCAAAACTGTGTAAGATAATCAAAACCCAATTAATCAATCTTATTAGGCTTTTCGTGATTCTGTTTGCATCAAGGCAAGTATTTATGCTGTGTCCGATAAGGAGATCTTAGAAACCTATGATAGAATCCAGTTGAAAAGAAGAGAAATTACCAGAGTATCTTTTAACTCATGTATAACAACTTTTATCAGATATGAGAATATTGCTTCACTGCCAGCAAGCCTGTTCAGTACCCCGGTGAAGTTATCTGACTTCTCACATTAAATTTCCTTTCACCACTTCATTTTTCGCAAGCATTAAATGCTGAGATGAGGGCAATCAATAAGAATGAATTTCCTTTCTTCATCTCTTTGAACTAGATGGGGGCAATCAATATTGAATTTCCTTTCACCATCTGTCCGTATATATATATATATTTTTTTTAGATCTGAAGTGGGGGAAATCAATGAGTATGCAATACATTCGGGAAGATATCTATTTGAAAAAGGATCAAAGTCTGTAAACTCATTTAAATCACTCTGGGTCAATCTTCTCACCTGCCTTCAAAAATCAAGGGTTGAGGACTTCTTAACGAAAACTTTTTGACCTTTAGTCTAGGGAACTCCCTTGAGCAAAACCGATCAGTTATTCCTGTTAGGATAACTAATAAGGTTAGGATTAACCTAGACATGTTTACGATCCAGCTAGAGTCAAAAAATGAAAAACACAACCTGCTCTCTTTCTTGGAAATATGTTTGAGAGTTTCCAATGACCGAAGCGAGACCCCTCCGTTTTCAGGAAATTTCATTGATTAGACGTCTATGATCCGACGAGAAAAGGATTTACTGTGGCCAAGGAGTGTTAGGATATTTAGACACTTAGGAGTTAGTTAAGATCTACTTGGTCTAATATGTCGTTAGGTAAAAGTGTGTTTCTTTAGTATGCATTAGTATGCATTTGTAGTTAGGAAATCCGACGGTCACGATATGTTCCCG
>ML822681.1:48337-61801 GCA_009831015.1 Picea engelmannii | reverse complement strand
ATATATATATATATATATATATTTATTTATTTTTATTTACAAAAAGCATGAAAACAAACCGGTATATACAATGATAAGTTAGAAACACATTATTGCATGAAGTGTTTGAGATGCCGTCCATTTACAGGGGCATTAAGAATGTATCCATCCAGGTTCATTTTTTCTTTCCAAGGCCGAAATTCTATATGGACCGGACTAGATTGGATCGAATTTGCCATGTTTTCCAGCGTCTTCCTTTATAGCTTCCCATTTTAAGACCAAGTCGCCAGGGAGAAATTCTATATCTTTCTCTTTCTGATCGAATAAGGCTTTCATTTTGTCCTGATACCTTTGCAACCTTTCATTTACTTTGGCCCTATTTTGCTGGACTTCGACCAACTGGTTTATTCTCTTGGTAACGTCATTGGGTTCTTCATTGGAATCTTGCCAGAGTTTCATTACTGGCAGAGAAAGATTTATTGGCAAAATGACATCAGTGCCATATACCATCTGGAAAGGGGAAATCCCGATTGATATTTTGGTACTTATTCTATTGGCCCATAAAGCATATTTTAAATGGGTATGCCACGCTTTTTTGTTTTCAGTCAAAACTTTTTTTTATCACGATAATCAGGATTTTGTTGGATGATTCAGCCAGACCATTTCCTTGGGGGTAGTAAGCTGTGGAGTGCCCTAGTATGATGTTATATTTTTGACAAAAAATTATCATGGCCATCGATTTAAAATCCTGCACGTTGTCAGTGACTATTTTTCGAGGGCAACCAAATCTGGATAAGATATTATCTTCCAAGAAACCGATTACTACTGAGTCAATTGCATTCCTTGTGGGGATAGATTCTACCCACTTAGTGAAATAATCAGTAGCAGTTAGGATCCATTTGTGTTGCGCACTGGAGTGTGGATGAATTTCTCCGATGAAATCAAGTCCCCATTGTTGAAACAGGGGCTTCGGTTTTAACTGGAATCAGAGGTAAAGCTGGGACTCTCTATTTGCCTATGAACAACTAGCATGGGATGCAATTTCGAACTTTAGTGTTCACATCTGTGAACAATTTGGGCCAGTAGTATTCGGCTCTTAAGATTTTATACGCTGTTTCTTGCCAAGCATGATGTCCTCCACAGACTCTGGCATGGAATTCATCTATAACCCCTTTTGTTTCAGTCTCAACTAAGCACCTCAGTAGAAAACCCAAGGGATCTTTCCAAAACAACTTAGCATCTATGATACAGTATTTTACAACATGTAACTTTAGCGTCCTAGTTTTTGACGGGGTTAACTCACTAGGACATTGAAGCGTGAGTAGGTAATGGACAATGTCGAGATACCAGGATAAAGCTGAAAACTTATCTTAGATTTAGGCTGTAGGTACAATGATATCAAGCTTGTCTATTTCTAGGAATCCCTCGTCCTCTTGCAGCTGATTTATCCCAAGCGCTTTTAAATTTGATTCGGCAAGCAATTTGGCTAAACCTTGACCTTTGATAATTTTAGTTGGCTTGACTTCTATATCAAACTCCTGGATCTTAGCTAACCACATGCCTCTTCTTCCATCGCTGTCTGGTTGCACAAGGATGTCTTTAACAGAGCTAGAGGGTACATAGGCTATGATCTTTGAATGTAACACATAAGTTCTGAAAGTCTTCAGAGCTTTCACCATTGCGTAGGCCTGTTTCTCCATTATATCATATTTCAACTCAACATCTCTGAGGCTTTTGCTAAAAAACGCAATAGGCCGCTCAAAACTTTCTTCGTTTTTTTGTAACAAGATAGCTGCAATGGTATGTTCTGAGGCAAAAGAAAAAATCAAAAACTCTTTCGTGTAATCTGGACTTGCCAAGACCGGTGCTTCACTTATTACTTCTTGATGCGTTGAAATGACTCTTTGGCTTCGCTAGTCCATCTCACCTCACTGTCCTTTTTGAGCATATCTGTTATCAATTTCACAATCTCAGCGAAGTTAGGAATGAATCTCCTCAAGAAATTTATTTTTCCTAAAAAAGACTGGATTTCTTTTACATTTCTAGGAAAATTTATAGTGTCTATTGCTTCAACCCTTTTTGGATCGATTTTGATTCCTTGTTTAGACACGATATGACCCAAGAGCTTACCTTCTTGCATCACGAAATGAGATTTCTTGGGGTTGAGTGACAAACCAAATTTTTGGCATTTCTCAAAGGTTTGCCTAAGGTGCGTTAGATGTTCGGCATCAGATTTGGAGAACACGGTAAGGTTGTCAAGGTAGATAACAACAAATTTATCCTTTTCACCCACGAAAGTGATATCCATGGCCTGCACAGTTTACGATGAATTGGTTGATGATTTTGTACTCTAAGTTTACGATAAATTGGTTGATCTCGCCGTTTTTCTTTCTTACTGAGACCAAGTTGGCTACCCACTCAGAGTATCTCAGTGGAACTATGATTTTAGCATCCAAGAGTTTTTTGACTTCTTTTTCTATCATCGGTAATAGGATAGGGTTAATCTGCCTGAGTTTCTGTCTAAAAGGTTTGACGCCTGGTTTTAGTGGGATTTTATGTTCCATGATGGTTGTATCATAAGTTCTTAACTCATCATAAGACTAGGCAAAAACATCTTTGTATTTTCTAAGAAACTCAGCATATTTACTCTTGATTTCGAGAGACAGGTACCTGGACACTTTCACTAGTCTGGGACTCTCATCAAAACCTATATTGCAATCTTCGGCTTCCTCCGGCTGAGGCTGTAAGGTAGTCTTCAAAGGGATGTCATCATGACTAAAAAGCCTTTCTAAGGGAATCAGACCCTTGGGTATTAGATTATTTTTTAAAACCAACATACGGTGATTTGCAATTTTATCCTGGAACTCTTGGGGGTCCTCCCCTTCCTACATGATCCAAATAGGATCATTTTGGTTCTCTTGGTCAGCATGGGTTTCGACGAACTCGTCTATCGTTTCTAGAAATTTTTGAAGTTGTTCATCGCGCTCAAAGACTTTCCAATGTTGTATGTTATTGGGTATGGAAGGTCTATGTCTCATTTTTATATGATATTTAAGTTTGAAAGCAATGGGAGGTGCGAAAGTCGAAGCTGCTTTGGCTAAAGCATCCGCCTGCTGATTTTCGGCTCTCTGGACAAAATGAACATTAACAAAGGAGAATTTTTTTTTGATTAGGTCCCAAACACAATTTTGATATGACCTTAACCTAGGATGTTTGGCCTGATATTGGTGATTAACCTATCTCATGATCAACTCTGCGTCACCAAAAACTTCCAAGTTTTTAATTTTCGTTTTCCTAGCGGCCTCTAACCCTAACACT
Organism: Picea engelmannii; assembly: GCA_009831015.1. NCBI lineage: Eukaryota > Viridiplantae > Streptophyta > Pinopsida > Pinales > Pinaceae > Picea > Picea engelmannii. Next base: position 58,504 of record ML822681.1, on the reverse strand, counting down.
AGAGCTTCATACTCACATATGTTATTGGTGTGGTCTATGTTCCATTGAAGTCTATAAGAGAAAGGGATAACGAATTGGTTATCAGGTGCCACAAAAATTTCTCCAGCCCCAGTTCCAAGATAAGATGAGGCATCGTCAAAAAACATTTTCCAAACACTAGTGTTATACACATCCTGTTCTATTTGTTCTTTTTCTTTTTTATTTTCTGTACAATTTTATTCTATACACGTATCCACATCATCATCTATAGATAATATACAATTACCTAAATCCTGATCAGCAATATATACAGGATAATTGTTTGGGCTGAGAGGATCATTGACCGTAAACGCTAACCTGGTTTCCATGTACAGCCGCGTGAACTACCCCCCGAAAATTGGAATTGTTGCATACGTCATATGAAGTTGAAGGGAACCTCCAAGTTTGGCACCCCAAGATCAGGACAAGAGCATGCCATATTTTGGGGGTATATCTGTGACAACTACATCCATTAAAACACTTTTTGAAGGTACTTGTGCAAGGTTTACAACTAAGTCCTTTATCATACCTATACACTTGACTTTTCTCGAATCGAAAGAATATAAATCTCTATAAGGCCTGGTGATTTCAAGGCCGAGTCTATCCATGATTGCTTTAGGCATCACATTGTGATATGCCCTAGAATCTAACATGCAGTTATGGAGCAGATGGTCGAGGACGGTGAAAGTAATGTAGAAAGGGGCAACAGTCTCTTTGGCACCTTCGAAGTGTGGGCCAAAAATTATGTTAGGTTTTTCATCGTCTAAGTTTATAACATCGGCCTGACTTTCATTTTCCGAAAAATTAATCATTTTAGCAATTTGTTTTCGGTATATCATGTTTTTAGCCAGTTCTACAAGAGGAATAGGAATTTTGATCTTATTGATTTCATTTTCTAGGTTGAAACTTCCAATGATTTTGTCGATTTCCATTTTTTGAACCTTCAACCCTTTCTTTTCAGTTTTCCTTGGTTGAGGGGCCTTTGTTTCGGTAATAGGGGTATCTAGATTTTGCATGCTCAAGGGTGGCATTTCCACTGTCTTTGTTTTAGTAGACTGGATGTTAGCGGCCTTAGTCCTTTCAGTCTATTTCTGAGTGCTTTTTGAAGCTGGTTCATCAATTTCAGGCCTCGACAGTATTTTTTAACTGGAACGGTTGCAGAAACCTTGTTTCTAGGTCTCAGGTTGTATTTCTGGTGAAGTTTAGCAATTATCCCATCTGCTATTCCCTGATAGGTCAAATCTTCCGAAACACTGCTGTTCTTGCTACTCTCGGTCCCATACTCTGTAGTCAAAGACTTTTCATAATTATGTCTTGTTATGTAAGGTTGTAGGCAGTCATCGCCAAGATTGTTCATATCCTCTTCTAACTCCTCGAAATCCTCCAAGTCTTGTCCGCCTACAAAGTTTTCACTTTTAAAAGGAGTTTGGATCTTTTGATCTTCATTCTTAATTTGTTTTTGGTGGTTTTGAGGGTTAGGGTTCTTCCTGAACTCCTTTCTAGGGCAATGTTCATTCTTATCTTGTTCTAGTTCCATTCTCGATATTTTGTTTGACAGTTCTTTGATGATTCTAGCCATATCGTCCATTTTGTCCTCTAAAGATCTTCCTAATCCAGAGGGTGCTCCTTGCTCCCTGTATCTCTTGATTTATTTGTTTCCCATATCGAATTTAGCTTTCAACTTTCCTGATGCCATCATATTAGATTCGATTTCGAGGGCATCATCTTGCATCTTGGTAAGATCTACTGATCTTCTCTCCCTTAATAACAGGGCGAAGTCGGGGTCAAAAGCTCCAGTGAAAGTCAATTTCACTGCAGGTTGTGAGGGTTTGACCTCGATTTGGATCTTATTGTACAATTTGTTAAACTGTTGTGTAAACTCGAGGACCGATTCATATTTTTTCTTTCGAAGAGCTCCAAATTCGGTCAGATAATAAAGATGGTCTTTCCGTTCGCCCCATTGTCTGATAAAAGCGTTTTCAAGTTCATCATATGATGGTATAGATCCGATGGATAGGCCTCGAAACCAAGTTCTTACTTTCCCTTCAAAAGTTTGAACCAAGAGTCTGGAGTAAACATCTTCATGTTCCAATCCAAGAATGTCAGCGAATTGATCGAAAAAAATTATGTGTTCGACTGCTGTCAAGTCGCCTTCTCCCGTGAACTTAGGCAGGTTTTTCATGTAATTTTCTGGTAAATCATGGAGAGGGACCGGTAGAACCAGAGGGGCGTATATTGCAACAACTTTTTCAAATATCCAAAGAGGCGATGCTTGGCTGCCAGCTCCTCCTCCTTGACCACCTGCGGCAGCACCTCCAACCCCACCTCCTCCGACCGCGACCATTGTGGATTTAACGGTTAAAGTTTGGGGGTTGTAAGGATGGGTCTCAAGAAACTGATTATCGAAGGGGAAGAAACTTGAGATAGAAGAACTTGGGGAATGTGGACTAGTTCCTTCAGAACCACAGGGTGAGAATACAGGAGAATCAATAGAAGTTGAGTCAAGATATATAGGATAATTGTTTGAGTTTTGAGATGTAGGAAAATGAACTTCGAGAAGGGAGGGAGAATGAGTTGCCACAGGAAGTGAAGTAGCTCTTCGATTTCTATCAGTGTGGGAAAAGGCTGAGAAAGCCTTGGTCTAAAAAACCGGATGAACCGGATCTGATTCAGGGGGTGTGACTTTATCAACGGGGTATTTCCCGTAAAGGGGTGGAATACTTGATTCACCACGTTGATCTTCCGAGTGAGACCGTGTAAACTTAGGTTGAATTTTTTTATTTATGGATGAGACAGTCTGGCGGAAGTATCTTCTTGATTTTAGAATTTTTTCGGGGTCTGACAAAGGTGAAATCTGCTTATTGTCTGGATTCTTTCTGGTGTTTTTTTGGTTAAGAGGCAGCTTAAACAATGTGGATTCGCCAAGTGAAACATAAAGGTAGCCTTAGAAGGTTTTCAAACTTTGTTCACTATCAAAGAAAGAAAGCGTCAATGTCGTTCTCTCCAAGGAAAAAACTTTGTTTCTCCGTTCCCCGGCAACGGCACCAAAAAGATGTTGTTCCTGAGTTTATACTTTAAAGCTTTAAAGTATATTGTCAAGGCATCTAAAAAAAAACCCAGAGGGAGCTAAGAATAGAAAAAAGACTGATAAAAAGGTAAAGGCTATTGTGGGTTTCTCAACTGTCTCTGTTGAAATTCCTAGTTTTCCTGGATACAAATATCTCTCTCAATTGTTGCCCATCAACGTTCTAAGTCAACCCGGTTATTTTCTGTTTGTAAAATAGTGTTAAATAAATTTAGAGCAATGCTGGTTTGATCCGAGAGACCGGGATTGATGTTAGGCTGCCTTGCAACTGGTACTGTCATGAAGGAGGAAAGTAAAGGAGGATAAAATTCTGTGTTTTATTTTTAGGTTGATTATCTCTATTCCACAAAGTAACGAGAATGATGTCAAAACACAAATAAATAGTAAGATCAAATTGTAGGCCTTTTCTTGTATCTGAGTTAAATTTTAAAGAAAATAAATATGCATGATATGGAGAAAAACATAAAGCTATTAGCAAAGTGAGGCATCAATTTCAGAGGAATCTCACATTGTAACAGAAGACTATGAAATGAGAAGAATATTAATGAAGCATATGATGTTGAAATCTAAGCATCTATAGGTCTTGTATCTGTTGATAACGGATACAGAGGAAAAACTGTAAATGATTTGAAATAACAAGAATAATAATTTTCACAGTAGAGGTTGCACTAAATTATGGCCAAGCATTCATCAATTAAACATATATAAGAAAGATGAGATGACAGGGAAACACATAACTCAGAAGTGACAAGATCCGGAATCTTCAATCTGCATTTCTATTAATTTAGAGTTTCTTCAAAATTACTTCGTCAACAATCTTTTTCAGAGAGATCAAAAAGCCCCCTTTTAGTCTTCGTTCCCTGTATTTATACAATGGTCATCCATACTTGATAGTTAACAATCTCCTACTTTCTAGGAGAAAAATAGTTACAAAACTGCAACCTTAACCATTGCACGATTAACTTTTGTTTATCTATCATTCCAACAGTATGAGTTTCCAAACAATACTTCATTTCTTAGTCAAAGTCTCTCCCTCCTTTGATGCTACACATTCAATACATTTCTCCAGAAAATGGACAAATTTTCTAGGAGGTGTTGGAAGATCTTTAGCCTCAAACAGATAAAACTTTCTTTGTACCTTTGGGAACCGGTCTTCAAAACCTTGGTCGGAAAACTTGATCACTTGCAATTTTAAACTGGGCTGTACCAATCATCTGTTTATTAGGTTGGCATCGATTTCCTTCAATTGTAAAATTTCAATTTGAATCTTCTTCAAACCTTCTTTGCAGTCCAACTGCTGTTTTTCAATGTTTATCTGCCCCAGTGACTCGAAGCAATCATTTTTTTCAATGCCTAATGCTTGCTTATCCAAAGAATCGAAGATTTTTTCACAATCCTCTTTGATTTCTTTGACTATATTCTTTCTCTCATATATATTTGTTTCCCATACCTTGAGCATGATGTCTCCTTTTATTTGTTCCGTGACAGAGAGCTTTAGATTTTTCGTCGCCTCTTTATTCCCTGAACATGCAACCGCTTTCTGGAAGGTATTCCTTGCTGCTTTAGCTTCCTTTTCTAGTAAAATAATATTATCAAGAGATTTTCTTACCTCTTGAAAGTAATTCTGGATGATCCCTATTTTGGAGATCAATCTTTGCTGATCGGCTTCTATCTTTGTATGCGTTTCCAGCGAGAGGGTCTGGAAATCCTTTAAATCTATAACCCGACCTTCCATCAAATTTAACTTAGCCTATAACTGTTCTGCATGCTCCTTTTGTTGAGCAACCTGCACCTGACTTGCTTGTATCCTCTGGTTCATTTCGTCCAGGCTTGATTTGAGTGATTGAATTTCTAGCCTTTCGACAACCCTGGTTTGCTCCAAGCTTTTACTCACCTCTTCTCTGATGTTCTTCTCAACATTCTTTAACTGATCCCATAATTGAGCTATCATGTTATTACTCTTCTTTATCCTCATTCTCATGTTTCCCACGGTAAAAAAGTTTGTTGTTGCCATGGCTCCCATGGAACCTGCTATCTCTGTAGCGAAATCCTCCTCCTCCAAATTCTGTCCATCTATCAAGACTTTATGATTTTTTACCATACTCCCCTCATCATCAAAGGGAAAGGAGTTGAGAAGAATATAACATCAATGATGTATGCAAACATATAAAAGGCTACTGTTTGGCCTTTTGATCTTGCAGTCTGGTACTCCATAACCTCTCTCGCTATGTTATCGGATAAACTCTTATCCCACTTGAAGCTGTAACCTTCTGCGGCCTCATGCAAAAGAGGTACCCATTCCGCTGGGAAGTGGGTAGGACTTTCTTTACCAAAAAGCCTACATATCATGATCGCCACATAAACCATATAATCGTTTAAAGATGCTGTGGCGTAAACACCATGTGTGTCGGCCCTGAATTTTGCTTTGTTTCTCCACTAGTCTTTTATTATGTCAGGATACGTTTGGTCTCAATCAAAACATTCTTTCCTCTAAAACCCATTGACAAAATCTTTATTATAAATGTATTTGGGACAGGAAGACAGTTTATACATTACTTGTATATGTTCTGGTTTGAAGGAGCCGATGACGACCCCTCAGCTGTCTAAAATTCTCCTTGTCTGCACGTCCACTCACTCTAAATCCCAACTGATCATGTCGTTGTAAGTAAGGAGTCGCGACTGCATAGCCACCTTGTGAAGTTCATACTCTGCTATATCCCAGAGTTTGTTGTCGGCATCATGGGGGAAGTTCTTAATCTCATAATCGAGAGTTTCGAAAATCGGCCTCCAGGATTTTATGGAATCCATGGCATGCAGTATTGTATCAGATACAACATCTCCGTATGGACTCGAGACCTCTACAACTTCCTCATTTTTCTTGGTGGCCTTCTTGGGCGCCATGGTGGTTATACTGGATCAGAAAACTGTTTATAGAGAAAAGTGTATAAAACTGGACAAATGTGACTTGCTATAGAGGTAAAGGTTAAGAATGAACTTTGACACACATGACCTTTATTAATCTCTAAATTTGTGCTGTAGCGAGTGTACTGATACCATTGATGAAAAATAAATGCTTTAATTTGAAAGATATGCTTAGAGATACGAATTCATGTCAAAAATATTTGCATTTACCCGTTATTAATACTGCCGTATATCGGCGATTTCGAAACTGAAAACCCAAAAATCACTTCCTTCCTTAATTCCCGAAAAGCAAAAATCAGCTTAGTCAACATTAATCATGTTTTGAAAACAACTTAATCTTTTAATCTTAGGGTTTGTTTAAAGAAAACGCGATTTCACATTTCAGAACTTCGGGGATCCTACCGTCAGGGGATATGTCACAAGTAAACCCCGGATCAGAAAATTGCGATGGGATTAGCGAGGCGCTAATGATTCGTATTAAAAAACTTTAATTAATCATGATTAGTGGACAACTACTTTTTAATTTTTACTTTTCGGAAAATCGAGGACCGAGAGTTCGAAAGAGGAGGGTTTGAAAACGCTTTAGCAGAGAGAACATCGAATCACAAACTACTAAGGGAGAGATAATTGTGTTTAGGGATTTGATTAATTACGAATTAAAAAGTGCTTTGTGGTAAGCAACGGAAAAAGTAACGTTCATTTCTTCCCCCTTTTTATTTTATATTTCTTAATATTTTGAAATGGCTTCAGGATTTCGACGCTGGGAAAAAGGGATAGTTGAAGATCACACCTCGAGAAGAACCAAATTTTGAAACCCGAAAAGGAACGAGTGATTCTGAATCCTTTGTATTTTGGACTAAGGGTAGCTCCATGGCTAAGGAAAAGATGAAGCTTCATTTTTAAAGGGTGGAAAAAATTAATCTTCGTGTCTACAGGGGGAAGTGAGCAGATTTAATGGAAAGATGACCGGGAATTTGGGGATAATTGATGAAAAGTGTTAAGTATGAGGGGTTTTTACCACTGTATGCTTAATCATTCAACTGGAATATGCTCTTAACTTTCAAGGAGGAAAACTTATACACTTGCTCTTAAGATCTCAATGGATGAAGAAATGGCAAGAAGAAGTGGGAAATAACCAATTCCTTGTAAGACAACAATGGAAATATGTAACAATTTCAAGGGCCCTTCAGAGAAGACATCATAATAGCTTTGTAAGCTTGATTGTTATTGACTAACAATGCTTTGCAGGAGTGTCACTATGGCAGAATTGATCCAACATTCTATCTTGATCAAACACTAAAAGATGATAAAGAAAAAAATTGCAACATAAGTAATAATGCAGAAATTAAAACAACAACAATAAAGATTCAATTGAAAACAACAAGGAAAGAAAACTTAACTTAGACGGCAGAAAAAAAAGGTATTGTAAGCGTAGAAAAGAAGCACAAAAAAATGAAAGCATAGCTAGGCTACTAGTATACAAAAAAATCCAGACAACATTAGAACTTTTCATGTTGTATCCTCGCAATATTTCAAGCGAGGGCTGTTAGCGCTGTAGGGAAACAATTGTTCCTATAAATATTTTAAGATATAAGAGTTAGTATCCAAAACAAAAGAAATTTGGAAAGGATTGATCACTTGGAAATATAATGTAATCATCATTCCCTTGACACACACCATTAGATCATCAATATAGAGATAGAGACTGTCCAATCCATTGAGAGTCATGTGCATAGGTTTGTTAAAAGCAGTACCTATATAAAGTAAGATAAAAAACCGGCATTTGTAAGGCATGGTATCGCAATTAGTAATGAAAGTGGTTTTGTGAATATTTGCCCCTTTTACTTTGATTCTCTTGTATCCAAACAGACTGTCAAGTAAGGGTTTTAACTGTGACTCTAGAACCTGTCGCAAAAACATGTCTATATTGAGAGGGGAAAGAGTATTTCTCATAATCGCTTGCCTGAAAGTTCGAAGACTAATACAAGATTTGATATTACTAGTGGTCCTCGAGGCTAGTTCCCAAATTGAGACCCAGTGAGGGTGGGCTGATAAAAAAATTCTAACCCTTAAGAAATCTCTCAAATCCCTTCGAAAGGGTGCTTCCAGTGCAGAGTTAACAAGTTCTTGTTTTTGCCTAGCTAGTTTCATAATATGCTGAACAAGACTAGGATCAAAACCATGAAGATCCTCATAAGACCAAACAAAAACTTTTTGAGATTCACCAAGTAGTTCGGTGGACCCCATCGCTTCTCTATCATAACATTGGACATTTATTTTAACATTCGTTGAAGGTTCAGGTGTCCTAATGTTCAGGAGGGTGGTTTCAACCACCTTCTTTTGTAACTCCTCTTTTTTCTGTTTTTCTCTGTTGCCTACAACACTTAATGAAAACGAACTCTCAAGAGGAGTCAAGCCCTCAAGAATCTCATTAGTTTCTGTGGATATAATCTCCTCGGGCTTAAGAGGTTCATTTTGGATGACAACACAGATGCTCTCATTTCTAAGAATGGCCTTTTGAGATCCTTCCTTTTCAAGAATGTATGGATGATGTAGAGATTCAAAAGCATAATCAAGCCTGTGAGGCAAAAGTTGTTGATTAGGAGAGACTACAAAGACAGCTAACCGATCAACCATTGAATTCAACTCCTTCTTAACATGAGTGATGTTGAAAGATAGAAGATTCGAGACAAGTGCCCAAACAGTTTGGGAGTATCGTTCCATCAACTTGTCGCTGGGAGGGCATGTCTTACATACCAAGTTCACAACAAGCTCAAAATTTCCTAAAACTCAAAGGTGACCACAACCAAGATTAAGGGGGTTCTCAATGCCTAATAATAAAGCTTCTAGTTCACTGACATTGTTCGTACAAGAAAACTCCAACCTGTATGACAGGTTATGAATTTTTCCTGCAGGGGAAACCAAGGTAATACCAGCCCCATTACCTTCATTAGTGTTGGTTATGTGCTATATTCTTTTCACGATTAGTAGTGTCTGAGAATATGTGCCGGGCGCGCAGGGGGGTGCAGGGGGGCGGAACCCCCCGTCCGGGGGTTCGGGGGCAACACCCCCAGAATTTTTTTTGCCGATGGTTTTCTATTTCCGGTTAAGGAATTAGGGTTTTGGACTAATCCAGGTCATTGGGTTAGGGTTTTGGATGCCGCTGGCTCCTATATGTATATTGTATTGTAAACAATGTAACACAAGGAATGAATATAATATATGCTGGTTTTCCCAGTTTGTGTTTCTAGGGGAAAAATCTCTGTGTAATGTTTGTATTTGCCATTGTATCTTTTCTGTTCTTTTCTGAATATCTATTTACAGTAGACATTGTACAAGGTTAGAATTTACATTTGGTATTAGAGCTTTATTGGCTTCAGGGGAATGCCTTTATGGTCAAGGGTTTTGCTTGGGATTGTGATAAGCCTTGTTACAGTGGGAGATCCGCGGTATTGTTTTTTCAGGTGAAAAGAAATGGAAAGCAATTCAAAGATGGAGATCGAGAAGTTTAATGGGAAAAGATTTGAGCTGTGGAAGCTCAAGATGGAAGATCTTTTAGTGGACAGAGATCAGTGGATCGCGGTAGATCCATGTATTGCACCTACAGGAACTTCTGCAGATGATTGGAAAAAGATGGATCGGAAGGCAAAGAGCACAATCCGACTGTGTCTCTTTGATTCAGTATTACTGAATGTGTCAGAGGAAGCTACATCCAAGGATTTATGGGAAAAGTTGGGGAAGTTGTATCAGTCAAAGTCCCTGGTAAATAAACTATTCCTGAGAAAGAAGCTGTATAACTTGAGGATGAGAGATGGAGAGTCGGTGGCAAAGCATTTGAATGCCTTCAATAATGTGGTAAGTCAGTTAGTATCTGTTGAGATTAAAATTTCAGATGAAGATAAATGTATTAGTTTGTTGTGTTCTTTACCAGACTCATGGGATAGTCGGGTTGTGGCCATAGGTAGTAATACAACTTCTTTGAAGTTTGAAGAAGTGGTTTCATCCTTGTTGTCGGAGGAGATGAGATGAAAGAATATGGAAGGACATAGCACAGACACATTATTTGCAAGAGGATGTTCCCAGGAAAGAAATAGATCTAATTTCTCAAGTGGGAGATCTAAGTCTAAGGGTAGATCTAAATC
>ML822681.1:20530-46212 GCA_009831015.1 Picea engelmannii | reverse complement strand
CAAGAATGTAAACCGGTCAAGGTTCCTATTCCTGTTGGTGTAAAGTTATCTGCAGATCAGTGTCCCAAGACACATGAAGAAGAGGAGGACATGTCTCATGTTCCATATGTGAGTGTAGTTGGCAGTTTGATGTATGCAATGGTCTGTACTAGACCAGACATTGCACATGTAGTGGGAGTTTTGAGCAGGTATATGTCAAAACCAAGGAAGGAGCAATGGGCAATAGTAAAAAGGGTTTTCAGGAATTTGCGTGGCACTGCTAGCTATGGATTGTGCTACAAAGGAAGACCGGTATTGGACAGAGTGGTCAATATACATGGCTTTGTGGATGCAGACTGGGCTGGAGATTTGGATCGTAGGAGATCTACAAGCGGGTATGTGTTTAACCTGTTTGGAGGAGCAATAAGTTGGATGAGCAAAAGATAGGCTGTAGTGGCACTTTCAACTACATAATCTGAATACATGGCAGCGACTCATGCAAGTAAGGAAGCAATATGGTTACAAAGATTGTGTTCAGGTATTGGGTTGGTACAACAAGCTGTAAGGATAGAGTGTGACAGTCAAAGTGCAATTTTTCTAGCAAAGAACCCTGGTTATCATTCAAAGACAAAGCACATTGATGTTCAATATCACTTCGTGAGAGACATGATTGAAGAAAATAAAGTATCACTGATGAAGGTGGACACTTTGAAGAATGTTGCAGACTCATTAACAAAATCTATGATCACTGAGAATTTCTCTTGGTGTAGAGGATCCATGGGCATTGTTGCCCTGTATTTTTGACTATGTAACCCTATAACCCCCTATATGCAAAGAAAACAACAAGTGGAGAATGTTGGGTATGTGTTATATTCTTTGCACGAGTAGTAATGTCTGAGTGTATGCGTCGGGCGCGTAGGGGGGTTAGAGGGGGGGTGTAGGGGGGCGGAGCCCCCAACGCAGGGGCCCGGGGGCAACGCCCCCTAAATTTTTTTTCCTGCCTCGGGAAATGTGACACCTACCTCGGGAAACGTGTCATGTATTTAGGTGGTTTTTTCAGCACATGGTTTTTGCCGATGGTTTTCTATTTCTGGTTAAGGAATTAGGGTTTTGGACTAATCTAGGTCATTGGGTTAGGGTTTTGGATGCCGCTGGCTTCTATATGTATATTGTATTGTAAACAATGTAACACAAGGAATGAATATAATATATGTTGGTTTTCCCGGTATGGGTTTCCAGGGGAAAAATCTATGTGTATTGTTTGTATTTGCCATTGTGTCTTTTCTGTTCTTTTCTGAATATCTGTTTATAGTAGAAATTGTACAAGGTTAGAATTTACAATTAGAGTGTGAATCATCAAAGTGCATATGCCATAAATCGTCATCTAAATCAATTATTTCCAAAGGAATATTATCCTCTTCAGCAAAGATGGAATACACTCCTAGGTCTTCTTCGATATAGTTTACGCTAGATTGTGGAACATTTTCTATGTAGGGTGAGATTCTTCCTTCTCTAAGGACTATAATGTTCTTTCCATTCTGAGGAACAGATAAATGTGTCCCGTCGAGTGAGAGGTATATAGCTGTTAGGGATTGCCAATCTCTCCCCAAGATAATTGAATAATTGCTTACAAACATATCAATCCCCTGAATGCTGAGGGTTGTCCTTATCTCAGGATGAGCACATAAAACCAAGGTTACATCTTTAATTTCGCCTAAGGTTGTTTGTTATAGACTATTATAAGAGAGCATGCTTCTAGCATTTTCGTTTGTACAAGACAAGCCTAGCTCTTCCATAATAATCTTCGACATGACACTTGGGCCTGAACCACCATCAATGAGGCAACAATGGGCAACCTTATCCATGATCTTTACGAAAATATAAAAAGGGGGGTTTTTTACAGGGTATCTAAAGTTATGTACACCTACTTTATTTATAGAGGAATCCTCTTCCTCTACCTCTTTAGAAAGATTGGCTACAACGAAATCTTTTCCTTCCATGAATTGTTTCAAATGCATCTGTTGTTCAGGGACGACAACCATGTCCAGAAGGGTTGCATCAGCTTTGATGTTGACCAATTGATTGAAGATATTGTATTTAGAAGAGGGAGGAGGGGAAGTGATTCTTTGACTCGCAGGAATTTTAGGAACTTGGGGCGTAGCAGCGGTTGAGGCTGAGCTCGGGCTAGAAGAACTGTGAGGAGGATAAAATTTACTCTTGGGAGCATATGCTTTGTTCCTAGTATTAATAACCATGACATCCTTTGGCTCCGTAAAGTCTAGGATAATGATAGTATCTTTTGGTCTCTTACCAAAAATCTTATCTCTGGCACTCGTTTTTACCTCACATGTGGTTTCTTCATGGTGCTCCTCGCAAAAGTTACAACAACTCCAAGGTAGGATAGCCTTAGGCTGAAAATTGTTTTCAACTGGATTCTTAAAGGGGGATGCAGAAGAGGATGAAGCTCCAGGGGTGAGAGGGGAGACATTACCCTTCCGCTCAAATGTTATCATACGATTGTTCATATCTTGTATTAGCTGTAAGAGAGCGGACATGTCTGTCTGTCTAACTGATTCTCCCTGGGGAAGCCCCATTCTTTCAAGCTTTTCTTCATACTTTGAGCAAGTATGCAGAGTAGAACTGATATTATCAATGGCTTTTACCTCAAGCCCATGACGGTAGGGAGAAGGCAATGCATTATAGTAATGCATGAAAGAGGCTTGGTTCCGAAGGCGGATAAGTTCAGGGATGTGATTGTACAACTTGGTGAAACACAAGTTGAAAGACTTGATGGCTCACCATCTTTGTAAGTGACGTTATTGTATTCCCTTAACTTCTCGGCAGGGGTTTTGGATTGCCCATAAGTGGATTGGAACCAATAGATTAAGTTCGCCGAAGTAGATAGGATTTTAGGAGGAAGGTCAAAGAAATCGGTCGTAGCCTTTCCTTCCAAGGAATTGACGAACAAGCACATGCATGTGTTATTGTCGTTGGCCCCTATGTTATGAAAAGCATTTGAAAATGCCACTAGGTGTTCATTTGTACTAACAATGTTATTTCTTGAAAACTTAGGCAAATGCTCTTTAAACTTCGGAAGTGGGTGAGTAGCAGGTGCTAACTTAAGAGGAGAGGACACATGCCATGGTGTGGTTGTGGCATCTTATTTGAACTGAAAAAGACCATACTTTTTAATGACTTTGGTGGGGTTTGTAGTAGATTGGACAGGGATATGGTGGTTGTACAAGATACCAATCACTAATGACGATGAATATTGGGAAGATGGAGCACTTCCAGTGCCACTAGAGCCACCAATAGATTCCATCTTGTGGATGATAGATGAGGGAAAGAAAGATGAGCTGGATGAATCAGATAAAGTTCTCCTTAGAGCACTTTGTTGGGCGGATAACACAACATTTCTTCTTCCTATTTCAGAAATAGGATTGATTTCGGGTGACAAGCCTCTTCTTCTTCTAGAAGCACGAGTGTCTAAGGACATGAAAGAAAGGCCAAGGCTCGAAGAAACAAAGGTTTACTGCTAATTTCTAGGCTGTCTACATCTAGCCTCCAATTGTTCTTGAGCAATAATATCTCGTTCAATTGCTGCCCAAGAATGGTTAAGTTCCGCACGGGGATTGGAAGTATCTAGAATGGTGTTAAAAAGGTTCAAAGCAATGCTAGTATGGTCTTGAAGACCGGGCTCAAGATTGGGAAACCTTGCAACATGAACAATCATTGATAGTGAAACAATCAAAGAATCAAATTCAGAAAAGAAAGATGTATCGATTATAAAATTTAATCGGAGAGATATCGAAGATCTCCCTAGTATAGTCGCCAAATAAATGTTGAGGAAAAGATATGGAATGATCTTACTCAAGCATTTTCAGACTTTACTTTTCTAAAGCAAAGTAGATGGGAATATCACCCTATGTTTATAGACAACAAAAATAACATCCTAACTCACAAGTATTAATTACGAGTGCTTAGGCTAGTCTTTTATCAACAAAAGGCTTGTTGGAAATTCACTTTTTATGTAATTTTATGAATATAACAGTCGTTGAAATAAATGTAAGAACAGAAGTAAAGACACTAAGATGATAATCAAGACAGATGAGACATAAATCAATCCTTTATTTCATTCCAATTCACCAAATAGTCATTTTCTTTACAAAATCTCATACATAAATCTTGGACCAAAGTCAAACTTAGACATCCTCGATGGAACATACAAAATGATCTCTGACAGAAAACCAAAACTAAACTCTAAAATATGGATCAACTTGCCACATATTTCTGCCCACTCGATTCTGCACAATAGCCTTTATCAGTCATGAAAACTAATTCACAAACATACAAGTCTACACAGACTATCAAAGATAGATCAACACCTATGAAAAACAAGTGTCTAAATGATTTGATTCAGCTCTGAATATTTCTGTCCACAATAAGACCCTGCTATCATAAAAGAGAATTAGGCTTGTGATGAATATATGAATGAATGAAAACTGAACTATCTCAACATAAAGTCAAAGAGAAAACCTTAGTATGCTTCTGCTTCTATGCTCCTCTTGTTCCTCCCTTTCCTTTTGCTTTTAAAAAAATAGAATTGGTTGAAGAAGTTGAACCAACTCATTAGTTAAGTTAATTAAAAGACTCAACTAACTTTATTTGGGGGGGAAGAGTAATAATTAAAATAAGGGTCATAAATAAATAATAACTAGTAGGTGAGACCCCTTATGACTCCCTTTAGTTCATAAAATCATAACAATTATAACATAACCGTTTGTTAAGAAAAACACACCTCCTTGTGCCTCCCATCAACATATTCTCTTTTGGCAATTTAAACTCATGAAATTTGAAATTACTTCAAAAATAATACTCATATATCCAGAAAACAACATGCTGTCCAAAGATCCTCGAAGTCATTTGTCATAAAACAATAGATAAAATAGAACTCAAAAGCCATATTTCCCATTTTGTGATGCAACCCTTCCTTGATTGCTGCTGTCACCTCTTGACTTCCCTAACTTTGCCTTTGGCTGTGTAGAGCCTTTAGGCCTAATCTCGCTGATCACGTGGGAGAAATCATCCCTCAAATGCATCCGGGAAGACATGGGTTTGTCAGAGCCATTGGAGGGTGAGGAAGGGGCAACAATGGCTTTTCCTTTATCAAGGGCATGGTGGGCCTCAATTTTCAATATCTTGCTAACATGGTAGGATTGCACTGGCGACTGGTCAGGGGTAGCTTGGGCAATGGGGTTAACCAACAGAGGAGGAGGCAAAGACAAGTTGGGACAACCACGATCTTGGGAGACTTCTGGGTGGACAATCTCCTGCCATCCATCATTTTCAGGGACCTTGGGTTGTAATGAGACATGAGGATGTACAAGGATATCGGGTTCTTGCAGGGCTTGGAAGGGAGGCCTTTCAAGCCTGGGTTGGACTATTCCCTGCCCAATCCAATTGAAGAATCCAGCATGAAACAATTTGCCAAGCTCTTGTGAATCAACGTCCAAATGTATGGAGAACCTAGGCCTTCTTAGGCCTCAGTTCCAATTACCTCTACCTCTGTTTCCTCAGCCATGGTGACCTCGACTGAAAAACCTCATCCTGCATGCATGATCAATTAGCAAATAGTCTTTTAAATAACCATACATAACAACTCTTAAAAATATGAAATAGATTTGGCTAAACAATGTATCAGACTCATGCAATCCAATCCATACAAATTGTCTTACTATTTATCAATGAGTAGGGGGTGAAAAGGGTCCTGGGAGATGTGCGGGGTTTGTATTGAGCAAAACATGATATCACGAGGGAAAAAAAAACATTGTTACTGCTCAATGATAATAACAATCAACTGTAAAGCAAAACAATAAAACCTCACTGCAATCCACACAAGACATTGCCACTTTCATCCAGTTTAACACAAAAATTCTCTTGACTGTAATCAATCTCAGAACAGGGATTGAAAAAATGAATATGGGAGATGACGAGGTTTGTAATTAGCAGAAAGTGAAATAATGGAAGGGAAGAAGAACGATTACTGTTCATGAAATTAATTAAGTGATCCATAAAACAGTCTGCGAAAGGATATGCATCAACCATCAATCACTTGACCACATAAATAATTCTGTGCATTTAACTAGTTCACTGTTCATAATAAAATATCCAACACAGTACCATTACAAGGCAGTAGGCAACCCACACAGTCTGTAAAAAGGATTTTGTTCCCTTATTTGCATCTTATAACAATTTCCAACCAATATCCATTCCACTCTGTTAACCATCAAAATCAACCATTGCCCATGCATTTGAATCCACAATAATACTCAAGAGTCATGTTTTCAATTAACAACGAAGTCACTATTACTGCAGTCAGGCCCATTATTTAAATGCAATGATATTCGTTAAACATGTGTAGGCAGTAACCAAAATAATCAAGACCTAATTTCCACACCCGAATTGAAAATTAAACATACAACCCACAATCACCATTTAGACACAAACTATGCACAGGGTAATTCTCCCAGGCAATGTAGTTTTTCCATTGTAAAAAAAAACAACTCAATGTGACTTAAAAACTAGGCCATCCATCCAACACGACGAGGTATCAACCACAAGCCCGTCTCAACAATTGATCGGGATGCAACAAAACGTGCTCAAAACTCTGTGAGTATCTCTGACTGTGAGAACTCAAGCCTTCTATGTTATACACAGTGCACAACCAACAAAACCCCGTGATGCAACAATTCCACTTTAACAAAAACAAACACACAGTCATGGTAATAAATCAACATCTCGTGTTGAGCCATCGATTTAATATAACATTGCTTCGTTTAGTCACACCGTGATCGAATATGATGTGCAAACTCAGGCTTATACAATCAAACAAGCATAAGAATGCAATGGATATACTCTCTACAGTCATCCAATTCAATAGTCATTCGGCCCCAAAGAAAACCATAGTTACCACACCCATTATTTCATTTTGCAAAAACACCATACACACAACGCAACATGCATGAGCAACGCCAAGCATTTGTGACCAATGCCAACTATCATCCAAATAATCATTAGTGAAAATACCAGTGACTGTGTATCAACCAAACCATTCGCCACTGTTGTAAAAAATCAATCAATCTAACAAGTTGTGGCAACTACGCATACCCATGCATCAAATTGAATCAGGGCAGGGCCTTCTCCACTAACAATAATGAGTTATTAACATAAGGAGAGCGACTGTGTACTTTGAAAGTGCAATTGGCAATGTAGGGTTTATCATTATTATCATAGAGGCAATAACTAAATGCCAAACCAACACGACTACCATACAACCAACTAGGCGAGTCCGTATTCAAAGTAATTGACCATACATTCAGTCCAAAATAACCCGTAACAACTTGAAAGGCACGACAGTCTCCTCTATAAAACTCCAGACTGGAGGGTTAAGGGTCTACTATGTAGCCAACACCAGGGGAACGGAGCCAACTCCTCGTAATGGTGGAACCTTCGAGGCCAAGGGCGTGCACATAGAGAGAGCCATGATTCATTCGTGGACATGTAACAATCCATGGCAGAGGGCCATAACAAAAGGTGAGGCTCCCATTCGGCCACAATTTTATTTAATGCACACAGGGTATAACCCTTGTGTTCTTCGTTTAAACTACCACAATACTGAGGTGCAAACAGGGCCGGGTTAAGAACATAACACTCACTTTGTGACCCTTAGTGGTGGAAACAACCAATGCCCAAGTGAACGAAACACAGTGCCGCAGGAGACCTCCAACTACTAACCCCACAAAAGCCAAAGAACGGGTTTAGTGACAAATGCGTGAAGATAGCCATCCACTCAAGACAAATTAAAAACTCTCCAACAAAACCAGCAAGGATAACAAAGAGATACCACCCAGGATGACCGATCACTTCCACGAATTCAATATTTTTACGGGAAGAACCATCCACTCCTCATTCAAGAACAAAATTTCACACAGTTTCAACACTTAGGAAAACACAAACCCATACACCTGAGCCAATAATCATTTCATAACCAGAGTAGAATCACGAATGGCCAAAAAAAGACATACCTATAATCGAATTCCTTAAAACAAGAGCTGGCCGAGTGGTTCCTCCTTGCTAAAAATTCGGAGCATAAACACATCAACAAGATCAAACAATAGCCCGACTAAGGTGGCGGCTAACATGAAGAGTAAAGGTGATGTGCAGTAAATGCACGTCGCCTCCACCCACAATGCATTAACTCATCAGTACATGCCAACACATTCTTCATTAACCATTAATGAAACCATGTATCGAAACCATCACCATATTAAAACCCAATAGTGTGCCTTATGCCATGACATAATTCAAGTCCCATATAATTTAACCATTTGCATAACCATTAATGCCCATTTCCTTGTCAGATGAGCCACCAACATTTAATCTATCCAAATATACCATATGTATATCGACCACATAAGTCAATTAATCATTGCATAACCATTTGCACTATCACCTTGCTAAATGCCCCACCAAACTTCATAACATATAATTCAATCACAATTGCATAACCATTTACTTGTTAGCTAGGATTTAACAATAATTGTTAAGTCTTTCATGCATGTAGTATAGTTAATAGGACAGCTTTAAATTCTTCCCCTTTGCAATTATTTCTCATTTCCTTCCAACTATTCACATGTAGTATAGTAAAATTCCAGAGTTAGATCCCTTCTCTTTGCATTTGTTATAGTATTTTTGCCTTTCTCAAAATTGTCCTTCATGTAATTTCACTAACATGTTTATTGTGCAGCTGCAATAAGGACATATAACGATGATATTAATGAATACTATAGGCTATAGTAACATCATGAATCAACACTTCATAAGCTCAAATCATAACCAATAACAACAATATATCATCAACCATGTAGGCCATGTCGCACATCATCACAACATAAAAAATGAACAACTCTGATCTTCAATAGCTCAAGGGGGTCCCACCTACTAGTATTATTTAGTTTTTTTTATAATAATAGGCTTAGCTATACTTTGCGGGCAAAACTTCATTGACAATTTTAATCGTCAACAACATGCATGGGGGAAGAAGGGGTAGATAGAGCCATATCACCCCCCTACCAAAAAGGGATATGCGCTAGGTTAGTAAGTAGAAGTGCATATGAAGGGAGTTCAAGATGATGACTGAGCTTGGAAGTGATGAGATGGAAGGTGTCATGTTGGATATAGGATTTGATGTAAACATCTCGCCCAAGAAGTCATGGGAATTTATGGGTAAGCCACCCTTGGTATGGTCTGCCATTTAACTTCGATTGGAGAATCAATTTATAATTTATTCTATAGGCTAGTATGAGTAGGTCGAAGTGAACATAGAAGGGGTGAAGACAAAGAGATATTTTAAAGTGATCGAGATCATGGATGACTCTGATCCATACCCTGCCCTACCTGGCATTGATTGAGATTTTAACAACAATGTGGCGTTGAATCTTAAGAAAAGACAGATGTCGTTTGAGACAAACACCTTGCATGTGATCACGCCATTAGATCCCAATGAGGGGGATAGATACAATGAACCGGTCAATGAGGATGCACAAATCTTGGTTATTGAAAATATCTACAAGATCACAGGGCATAAAAAAGATTACATCAATCCAACGATGGATGGAGAGTTGAGTTGGAGGAGTGTGAAGTCATAGTATACTAATTCGGAGGACACCATGGAGAGGTGGAAGCATAATATGTATGAGGTCTCTACTAGAATATGTGCAATGATAACTAAAGCAGTGCCTTGGATTGGCTTCAATCTATGTGATGCCCTGTGGTTTGAGGGGATGGGGCTAATAGAAACATTCTTAGTACATATGGAAAATAATATTCCAGAAGATAGAAGGGTCCAGTGTATGGATGTCACAGTATGAGGAACACTTGCACAGTCGTGGGTGACAAATCACATGAACATACAGGACTGGGCGCAGGTGGCAGAGTTGATAAAGGTCAGATTCTAGTCCATCTATGCCTTCGAATTGACCAATCAACATAAGGGAACTGAATATCCTCGGGAGCATATTCACTACTACGAAAGGCATTGGAATACCAAGAATATTCCTTGTACCCAATGTGTCCACCGTTTTTTTCATACCATGGATATGGTTCCAAGGAGTTGGTATATTCAGGAGGAGCGCGAAAGGAAAACAATAGAATGGGTTCATGTAAGTGCATAATTTTTCTCAATGTTTTACTTCACATCAAAGGATCCTACTAAGAAGAAGGCACTCCTTCGAATTGAAAACTTTATCTTTCACAATCAACCAAAGGATGCCACTCTGAAGGTGGTATGCTCATATCATCAACTAGTGGTGAAATTGAAGGAGGCCATCCATTGTTGGAAAGTTGAAGTTGACGATGTTGATGACAATGACCAAATAGGCATACAGATCAAATAATATGAGGGCGAGCATGCATTCGAGGGAAAAGTGGTAAATATGGCTACGCCGGACTATGGCATCTGATTAAGAAAATGAAACATAATATTGACCCAAAATGGGTATCATTGAAGATTACTAAGATAAGGAGACGATCTCTCAGGTGGTGTATCTACTCAAAGAATATGAGGATTTGTTCCCTTGGAGTGTCTCAAGGATGAAGGGGATCGCAGGGTCCCTCGGTGCTATGAAAATTTGGCTCAAGCAAATTGTTAATCCTGTCAAGAGGAGGCCCTACTAATTGAACCCAAAGTAATATAAGGAAAAGGTGCGCAAGGAGTTGGATCGAGCGCTAGATGTCGGGATCATTGTTCCCTTGGACGAATCTGATTGGATTAGTCCCATGGTGGTGCAACCAAAGAAAACACGTGACATTTGAATTTTTGTAGACCTGCAGAGCCTTAATACCACCTGTGTGCATGATCAGTTCCCTACTCCTTTCACTGATGAGGTTCTGGAAAATGTTGGAGGTTGAGAAGCCTACTCGTTTACAAAAGGATTTTCATGATATCATCAGGTTCGAATTAGAGAGGAAGATCAAGCCAAAACCACATTTGCGACATAATGGGGTTTCTTTTCTTATACGGTGATTCCATTTGGACTAAAGAATTCCCCCACGGTCTTTTCCAGGATCATGGTCGCAACGTTTAAAGAATTTATCCACAAGTTCCTTGAATTTTACTTAGATGAGTAAACAATGTTCAATTTGTTAAAAGAGCATGTGCAAGCCCTTCGCTTGATGCTATATCAATGTCACCAGCTCCAGATTTCGATGAATTTGAAGAAGTGCATATTCTATACACCAGTTGGGATGCTATTGAGGCATGTGGTTTGCAAGGAGGGATTTTTGGTCAACCAAGCTAAAATTACTGCCATACTGGATATGGTGGCCCCACTTTAGTTCCCGAGTTGCACGCCACATTGGGTCATACAGGATATCATTGATGATTCATTCAGAGTTATGAAAAAATTGTTTCCCCCTTGAAGAAGCTACTGCACAATAATACCAAGTATATTTGGCAACAGGAATTTCGAGAAGCCTTTGATACCCTAAAGGAGAAGTTAATCACTGCGTTGATTCTAGTATTCCCCGACTGGTCCAAACTCTTTTATGTTCATGTAGATGCTTTGTACATTGTGTTGGGAGCAGTTCTTGCACAATCGAGCAAAGGGAATATTGTTCATCCAGTCTACTTTTCCAGTTGCAAACTGTCTGATGCGGAAAAAAATTATACAATGAATAAGCGTGAGGGTCTTGCCATGGTGTATGCTTTGCAGAAGTTTTGATATTATTTGTTGGGAACCCCTTTTAAATTATTCAATGATCATTCAATGCTCAAGTATTTGTTCAACAAGCCAGCGTTGGGGGGGAGGATATGTTGTTGATTGCTACTCATTATAGAATTCAAGTTTGAGGTACTTGAAAAACTAGGAAAATATAATGTTGGACTGGATCATCTGTCAAGGATCAAGTTGGAAGGAGCTAGTCGAAGTCTCGATGTTGAACCCCTTGATGCACAAATTTTCCACGTAGAAGAAGTTCCCAATCAACTGGTCGAGATCTTTGAATTTGTCATGTCAGAATAAGCTTTGATGGGGTATGCTTCCAGCCCAACATCGCCAACTGGTGACCCGTAGAGCTGATTATCAGTTGATTGTTGGACAACTATACAAGCTGGGGGTTGATGGAATTCTGTGCAGATGTGCCTTGAAACATGAATGAAACCCCATTTTGTATGAAGCACATGAGGGTATTGTAGGAGGGAACAATGTCGGTAAAGCTAATGCGCGAAAGGTTCTATGTGTAGGACTTTGGTGGCCCTCGCTATTCGTTGATGCCAAGGAGCATTGTAAATTATATGACAAATGTCAATGCATCAGAAAGCCTTGTTGAAGAGACAAGCTATCTCTATTTCTGGTTACAACACTGGAGCTATTTGAGAAGTGGACCATTGATTTGCGGGCCCTATCAGTCCTCCTGCATGCCAAATGGGTGCACGCTATATCATTGTTTCCACTGAATACTTGATAAGATGGGTCAACGTCGTGTTGGTCAAGGATTGCACTGCATAGACGACGATGTAGTTCATATTTAAGAATGTGATTACTAGGTTCGAGTGCCCGAAGGTGTTGATGAGCGATCAAGGATCACACTTTTTGAATGAGACCATTTGTGAACTCACTCAAGAGTTCATGATCCACCACTAGAAAATCACTCCCTACCACCCACAAGCTAATGGTATGGTTGAAGCTTTCAATAAGATTTTAGAGCACGATTTCACCAAATTTTGTAATGTGCATCATGATGATTAGGATCAATGGATCCTTGCAATGTTGTGGGCCTATCAGACCATCTGCAAACGCCTGACGAGGCATACTCCTTTTCAATTAGTCTACGACAAAGAAGCAGTGATGCCACTTGAGTGTATTGTTTCCAGCGTACGCATTTCTATAACTATTCACATGAAAAATGAAAAGTCACTTCAACAAAGGTTATCATGGAGCTGGAAGAGGATCATTTGGTGGTGGGATTCAACCAGGTGGTCGAAAAGCAGAGACATAAGGCATGGCATGATCGTAACATCCACTACAAAATTCTACATCCATATTCTTTGGTGTTGTTATACGACAACACATATTTACAACACCCTGACAAGTGATGTATGCAATGGTTGGTCCCCTTCCTCTAGATTTACATCAGCGAAGACAACACAACCAAGTTGGCCATATTACAGGGACAATATCTCAAGGGACTTGTCAATGGAATCAGGTTGAAGGTGTACTATGGCCTAAAGGGGCCACCTATCATTTAGTTGCATTTATCCAACCTGGAGTTCGCGTAGGGTAGGCATAGAGTAGGAGGTACAACATGTAGAAAGGTACATAGTTGGCATAATTCACCTTTTTGGAAGCACATGATACAATCTAGTCACACATACAGACTAGACAGATTGACAACTTTGCAGATTCCCAATATTTCCAATTATTGGGGAAATTATGACCCATGTACAATGTACTGGCTCTAGCAGGGGATTCACATGGGACTAGTCTAAGAAGAAAACCATTTCAGAACTAGCCAACTAGCCGTTGATGCAGCCAATAAAGCCTTAATCTATAATACTTAGCTGAAAGATGCACAACTCACCTCCACCCCACTGATCAAGAAGGAGACAATCAACCTAATAACTCCTCAGGTTACAATGACCGATGCAAAATAGGCCATTCATCTCACCCAGGAACTTCATGACACCCTCAATGAATCTAATAACTAGTTCAAGGAGTTCCTTTAAGAGACCACGAAGACACAAGTTTCTCCCATTGCAACAATCACTCCATGCGACAATTGGCTCGAGGACAACCAAATAATAGTGGTGGGGGCATGCTAGCACCCAAAGTTTTGGGTAAATATTGTGCACATGTAGAACTGAAGTTGTGCACACACCCCAACAACTATGCAGTGGATAACATGAGGCACACACCAATCCAAGTTTTGCTAATGCTCGCTAATCCGAGTTTTGTGATGCGTGCCAGAAATTAAGAATACACCGCTTGCATGACAGAATCAATAAAAGGATTTCCAGGAAATATTCTCAAATGATTACTTCAGGCAACATGAGAGATCGTGGAGGTAGTTAAGGAATGAGATGGCAAGGTAGTTGAGATTGCCACGACTCCAAAGAGGCTACATGGACTGCATGCTAGTGTCAGAAGCATGCATGATTGAAAATCATCAAAGTGAGTGGAACATAACTGAAAGTGATAGAGCACCAGAGCAAAGAAGAAGATAAAAGGGAGCAATGACAACATAAAAAGAGTTACCCAGTCAGTTGTTTGGTTGATCAGTTAGGCATGTCGTTGGTTGCTTTGGTTTTCTGTAACGTGTTTGACTATGAGTATGGTTTTGTAATATCTACAAAGTTTGAGAGAAATCGCACAATGCAATGTAATGAACCATTGTGAAAATTTATGAGAGAGCAGGGCATTGTTGCTATCAATTGATGAATTGCTTAATGTATGTATGTGACTGGTTGAATGAATAAAACAAAGGCTATAATTATTCTTGTTCTATGATGTGTTGCTCATGTGTCCAATGAATGTATGTATGGTTTTTATTTGTTGTTATTGTTTTTACTTGGTGCAATGGAATGTATGAATTCCAAACCAAATGTATTCATATGTAGTTAACCCTTCATCACCGACAGAAGACCAAACAGTCTTTGTGATTCTTATGGCATCTCGGGTGAGGCCTTCTTCAATCTTTGGATAAGGATTGATATGTTGACACCTTGGGGTTTTGTTGGTCAAACTCTAGATGAACCTTGGGTCATCAACCCCCCAACATTAAGGACACACGCAAGCTTAGAGAGTCAACAAGGAGTCCTTAGTGGTAGGCCATCGGATGGAAAGAGATAAGATCGAGACTCTTGACATAAATTAGACTACAAATACTCCTGATCCTAAATGAAAATGAGAAAAATGGGTACTAGAATGAAAAGGGTGATAAACTAGGGAAACCCATGAAAGGTGGAGCATTATTGTCCAATAAACAAATCAATGCAACTCAGAGTGGTGATGCAACTCATTAGGATGGGGTAGAACCTAAAGTATAGTGAAAATGTGGCAAAAGGAAAAATCAAATGATTACAGAGGGACAACTTATACCTAAATTCCAATGTAGATAATATACCCTAGGGGGGACCACCAACAATATGATAAAAGTGGCACCTTTAGATGTATCACATACACATAGAAACAAAACATGTGGTGTAATAATGCTCAAACCACTAAGCACAAAATTAAAATACTATACATGGGTCCTTCATCAATGTCATGAAGGATTTGAATATTGATTGGGAAGGTATCCCATGATGAGATCATGGGTGGTGCTGCACGAATGATGAGCAATGGAAAGTGTTGAGATTGGTTGAGACTTGTGAGGTTGGGGAACAAGGAGTTCCTAAAGGAAGCACTCCCATGAAGGAGGCTAAGGAATGGGGAGTTCCCAAAGGAGGCACTCTTGTAAAGGAGGCTAAGGAATTATGAGTTCATAAGGGAGGTACTCTTGTGAAGGAGGCCAAGTAATGATGAGTTCCCTAAGGAATCACTCCCGCGAAGTGTAGATAGGCCAAAGAACATATATTTCCCAAAGGATGCATTCTCACAAAGGAGGTTAGGGATTGATGAGTTCCCAAGGGAGGCACTCTTAATAAGGAGGCCAAGGAACTATGAGTTCCAAAGGAAGGCACTCCCAAGAAGGAGGCTAGCGAATGATGAGTTACCAAAGGAGGCACTCCCATGAAGGAGGAAAATTCACCCACATTGGGGGTTAACAAATGAGACTAAAGTTGATGGGGCCTCACCATACATGGTGCTAATGATATCCTAGTGGGTTGAAAAACAATTAGGCCATGATTATTGTAATTATATGACATATGGTAGCACAAGACACAAGTGAGTGTAATGATGGTTCCCACAAAGAATACAATGCAAATTTGTGTTGTATCATGAGCAGGTAGTGATATTTCCCCCAAATTAAGTGGATGTAGGCTAAGGTAAGGGTTGCTTCCAAATACCAAAAATAATGTACCAAAGGTATAAAAAGAGACAATAAGGCCCAATATCCATCGAATAAGATTTGAAAAGGCATATTAGAGTCTCTAAAGTACATATCATCTATGGGTGATATTGAGACCTAAAAACTTGTTGATAAAATATTGTGTGGGGGCAAGATCAATGTCCTCCGGATAGGTTCCAAAGAATCCCTGTCAAGTATAAGAGACACTCTTGGTTGAAAGGGGGAAATGATAGTGCCAAGGGAGATAGAATTAGAGGATTTTTTGGTGGAGTGGTTAGGCCCATGTAGACAATCAATAATAGAACCTAAGTGGAGGTTACCATTTAGATAAGTGAAATTCATTATTGCCTCAATGAATTCTTTATTGTTAGGGAAGAATGTGGTTAAGGAGGTAAGGGTACTTTCACAAATGAAGGAAGAAACATGAATGGATGCCTCTAAGGGTGAATGAAGCCATCCAATCTCCAAGTCAAAGTGGTAAAGAGGTGTTTCTGGACCATGGGCTCATGCTCGATGGGAGTGGATGTTGTACAACTAGTTAAAGTGGACACATAATGCACAAGATTAATGTGAGTGACAAAAGGTGAGATTTTGTCATGTTGGAGGTGGCGAGGGATCAAATTATGATAGTTGATCAATGGTGATTATATGTCCTTCATGGGGGAAGTCTGTGACTTGAAAGAATGAAGACACCATAACAACCATGGCATATATGTAATTGCAAAGAAGGATGATATTATAATCCACTGAACTAATCATGATAATGACATCGATTAGGATAGTCTTACTTCCTAAATAAATTAGGAGATTAGGCACAATCCCTGATAGTTTACAAAGTCTATTGTCAAAGGCTCATAACTTGGTTGTTGGTTGGATGAGAGTGGGATAATCTAGGTGTTGTCAAGATGAGAATGACATAATATATGAGAACTTCCCAATATCCACTAAACATCAATGAATGTGGGAGTGCATAGTGGTGCCCATCACATTAATTTTGTGTTTAGAATGGGGTGGAAGGTGGGAGGTGCACTATGATATGTTGGTCCCAATCAAATATGATGGCATGTTATTTTTGTGGGTGGGTACTTATATGTTCCTTACAAGGAGAAGGTCTAGTGAATGTCACGCCACTAGAGGTAGAAGAGGTGCCCCCAAGTCTCGATGATTGAGTCCCATTCACAAAGTAGATCTATTTAAAGGATGAGTGACCCACATAAGGGGTAACAATAGAGGTCGAAGCTAGTGGTGCCTCACTAAGTGAAATGGTGGGCTCATACTAATAGGGAAGGTGCTATGTGGTAGCAAAAAGAACACTATAAATTTTATAGTTCTAGTAAGTGCACTCTAAATGATGTTCTTGGACTAATCTTAAGGTCAAATTAGGGAATTCATGGGGGGGTGAATATAAAGCTTGAAAATTGTGTAAAGGTGAGAAATCCAAGTATGAATGTTACGTTTATTCTTGGTTCAAGCTTCATTCTGGTAGATATTGGAGGGGTCCCAAAATTACTATTATTCCCTTCATGGCCTTGGTGCCTATAGTGTGTGTTTTACTGTTACTCCACTTAAGTGGTGGTGGTTGGCCAATATAACTCTAATGGGGGGCCCAAAATTGTGCAAATTGGGAAGAAGAGGATACGACCAAGTTAACATGTGGGGAAGGTGAATGTGTTTCCCAATGTCATCTGTTATAGGTCCAAATCCATGTTTACAAAGGAAAAATGTGGCTAGGTGGTGATAAAATGTAGTTTTGAAGTGTGTTTTCCAATGGTGATGAAATGAGTTTTTGGTAATAAGTTTCCACGATGGTAGGAAAAGAAAAAAAAAACATGCCCCTAATGACTCTATCAAGGCTCAAGCAAACAAATAATTAATATTTGGGCCTTCCATTCATCTCATTGGATGGTGATGAAATCCATCGAAGAACACAAGTGAATGTATGATAACAATAATTATATTGAAACACCCTTGGGGATAAGGTCAAAGGGGGCAACAATTATCTATCTTAGGTGATCTAATAATCCCACAAGAGCCACATGATGATAAATCCATGATTTATAACTAGGATACCTCTTTGTATATCATCAACAAAGGGTAGTCAAATTCATACGGTTAAGGGGCAACACATAACTTAAAAGAGTTGGGAGGCTTCGAAAAATTACCAATCCTGACCTAAGCATTGACACTCAAAAGAGAGTGTGACCCTTGTGTTGGAAAACACGTATGCTAGAAAGGATTCCAAGTACCCTAGAAAAGAAATTATGTTTCAATGGGAAACAATTGTGACGTGTCGTTTGGATTCCTAGCCCTATAGTCTCAACCTAAACTATAAATTCTGCTAGTCCTTAAGAGAGGACTTTAATGGGATAGATTAATATTATTTGTTGATTTTAAAAGTCTTGCCTTGATTCCATGAACCAAGCATGTTATCTGTTAAGGAATGGTGAAGGAGGTATTTTAAGTCTAACAATTTATAATTCACCAAGATTGGTAATGAGCACAAGGAAAAGAGCATAAGTTAATGTGGACAATTGGTGTGAATAGCTTGAAATTGAAACGTTGAAAGTATAATGTTGAATGAAATTACAAGAAATGAAAAACAAAAAAGTGATGAACACTTGAAAGTAGTGAGTTCATTATTTATGCACTTAAATTACTTAATATTTGAGCATTTAAGTGATAATCGACAAGAAAAAATACAATTAGTTTTTCATGGGAAAAATTAACATGTTAATGCCAACTTTCAAAAGAATAAAAGGATGATAAAAATTGATTTACTAGGGGTCATGCAGGCTCTAGACTTGATAGTGGTGTGTCACACATAGGCTTAACAAGCCACAGTTGTATGATTCACATAGGCAAACATAATAATGTGGTTATTGAAGGAAAACCTACATGATACACGTGAGAAAATAAGAAAAAATTGCATGATTTCCTAGGAATTTTTAAAATTATTAAAATATAAAGGAAATGAGGTCACTACAAGGAGAACAACTTCTTGCAAAGGTTTTTATGGAACCTCCCCGAAAAATTCTTCCCTTAGCTGTTTAAAGTGGAGGTTGTTAGTAGAGGCAGGTGACCATAGGTTTCTGTGGAGTTTTTTTTTTTGGTGCGCCTTTATGGCACATACACATCAATGCACATATAAAAACTACTGCACCGATGCTTAAATGTTCAAACGAATTGTCACTGTTCATAACAGAGGTGGGTCATGAGAGATTTTTGCGGAGGTTTTTTAAATTGGTGTGCCTTTAAGGAATCAATGCACCAAACCGTTCATAAACAATACCACCCTAGTGCGTCCATGTTCTAGTAGCACCACCATACTTTATAATAAGATTACATGCACTGAATAAATCTTACCAGTGTCATTGAACAACATACACTAGTGCACTTATCTGTCTAAATCTACACCGAGGTAGGGTATATAAAAAAAAAATACCAAACCGATTTTCATTGTTACTGTGCATCCCGTGCTTTTAAACTCTCAAGAAAGCACCGATGCTCACCTTTTTTCCTAAGACGCCCTGTTTTAGGTGC
Source organism: Picea engelmannii (assembly GCA_009831015.1). Taxonomy (NCBI): domain Eukaryota; kingdom Viridiplantae; phylum Streptophyta; class Pinopsida; order Pinales; family Pinaceae; genus Picea; species Picea engelmannii. The sequence continues at coordinate 26,625 of ML822681.1, read as the reverse complement.
TCTACATTGACTTGGATAGCTCCATTGGTGGATTCCACACATTCCGAATTTTGGAAATTACCACAAATTTTCATTTCCTCTTAACGGTGCAACCATGCCTCCTCGGGACATAATGAAGTAGATAAATTATTTATTACCTTCGTATTTGAATTTTCATCCAATCAAAATTACAATTTAGCTTGAATTTGGAATTTTTTAAAATTGCGCATGGTGTGCCTGAACGATTCGACTTGCCCCGAAGCAATCCATACTGTGTTAAATACACAGTGAGCACTCCACTCAATGCATCTATATATGTCTGCATTGGTTCCGTTCAAGCTAGCGCACCGTGATAAATTACTATAAAAACAAAGTGGTGCATCCTTCAAAATGCCCCAACACCGACACAAAATGGGCTTATACCCGCACCGATGAATTACACTTCATTAACCACACCGCTAGCTCAATGGTATATAAAATTTAACCTAGCGGGGCGTACCTAAAACATAACTCCCTAGAGAGTCAATGTTTAAACACACCGCCATACTTTATAATAAAATTATATGCACTAAATAAATCACACCAGTGTCATTGCATATTACACCCCGATGCGCCTAAATGTCCAAAAGCGCACCGAAGTAGGGTAAATTAAAAAAAAATAACAAACCAATTTTTATTTTTACAGTGCATACCGTGCTTCTAAACTCTCAAGAAAGCACCAATGCTCACCTTTCTTCCTAATATGCCCTATTTTCGGTGCTCTACACTAACTTGAATATATCTATTGGTGGATTCCATACATTTCCAAATTTTGGAAATTACCACAAATTTTCATTTCATCTCAACATTGCAACCATGCCTTCTCAGGACAAAAGAGACTAGGTAAATTATTTATTACCTTCCTATTTGCATTTTCATCAATTCAAAATTACAATTTAGTTTGAAATTTGCGATTTTTTTTTTTAATTTCACGTGGTGTTCATGAACGGTTTTGCTAGCCCCTAAGTGGTGTCTACTATGTTAAATAAACAATGAGCACCACCTTCGGTGCACCACATAAATGTACGCATCGATTCCATTCACTTAAGCGCACCACGATGAATTATTATAAACAAAGTGGTGCGTCCTTAGTAATGCTTCGAAACCGGGGAACAAAGGGATTCTACCTACACTGACATATTTCACTTCATTAAATGCATCGCTAGCTCAACGATATATAAAATTTAACCTAGCGATGCACCAATTCTAACCAATAGCACCGGGGTGTACCTGAAAAATAATGCCCCGGTGTGTCAATGTTCAAACACACCTCCATACTTTATAAAAAACATACACGCACCGAATAAATCCCTCCGGTGCCGTTTAACATTATGCACCACTTTACTTCACACAACTAACGACACCACTAACATAATGATTCATAAAATTTAACGTCGCGGTTCAACCATTGTAATCCAATGCATCGGTACTATATACGAAAATACACTGGTACATATATTGCCCGATTTTTCATAGCGGGGCGTCTCATTGGATGCCTCGTTCTCGGTGCTCTATCCTTTACAACATGGTGTATCCTTTGAAACTCCTTGAAATGGATGCACAATGGTATTCTACTCGCACTGACACATTTCACTTCATTAACCACACCGCTGGGTCAACATTATATGAAAATTTAACCTGGCGGTGCACCAATTTTAACCAACCGCACCAATGCGAACCTGACACATAACACCCCAAAATGTCATTGGTCAAAGAGACCACCAAACTTTATAAAAAAAGTACACACACTAAATAAATCACACCAATATCGTTTAACATTACCCGCCAATACCCTTCACTTAACTAACGACACCGCTAACATAACAATTTATAAAATTTAACGTAGTGGTGCAACCATTGTAATCCAACGCACGAGTACTGTATAAAAAAATGCATAGGGACATATATTTCCCGAATTTTCATTGCGGGGCGTCTCATTGGATGCCTTTTTCCCAATGGTCTATCCTTTACAATACACCAAGGTACAAAACGTCGGTGCACCACTATCACGGTGGTGCCTATGCGTTAATAGTAACCCGTCATACCACTTCAACTGCGATAATGAAGTTTATCTTAGTGGTGCCCATCATTCCACAAAATGCACTAATGTCATAAATAAAATTTCATTGGTAGACAACATACCGATGCTCTAGTAGACATGGTGCACCAGTGCATCCGATTTAACAAAGGGCACCGTGGATTTGTGCGCTATAAATTTTAGCGGTGCGGTGCATCTTTGTTAACGAGATGAACCGGTGCTAATAAAATCACTGCGTTGGTGCATATAGTCCTATGGGATGCACCAACTAACAATGTTGTTGTTTTGAGATAGCACACCAACCATATGGCTATGAACTGTTGGAGGCGCACTGATTTATTTTAAAGATTTTTTTGAAAAAAAAAATAATTTTGGATTTTTTAAAATACACGTCATATATATATATATTTGTTTTATAATTATATTTTTTTTTTATCTTTATATACATTCCTAACAATATTTGTATGTGAATCAGAGATGATGACAACGAGAGTAGGAGGAGGCAAGGCAATGACAGGTCGAGACATATGCTTTTGAGTGTGAGTGGGAGGCTAGGGAGAGGGATAGGGAGGCTTACCCTCGCTCTATTTCACAACATACTCATGATCGTTTGATAGATATTGGCCTCTTGAAGTTTTTTTAGGAGAGTAGATCCCTTAGTGGGAACTCTGCATTGTTACAACAATTGATCCATCACTAGGATCATGTGAGACAGGGGTTCAGGGTTGATCCCGATATGTGGTATCATCCCATGGAGGAGGATGTCTATTTCATCACTGGATTGTCTAGGAGGGGGGTGTATTGCTCCATTTCCCTGTGCTACCGCCCAGTGTTACAGAAGATACCCAATTGACATATGTGCAAATATATGTCTGTCTAGATATTCCTTTGGCTTCGAAGTTCCAGGTTAAATTTGGTCAACTACAGATAGGTGCATTTTAGAAAGAGGACATTACGTGCATGTGTTATATGCTCTCATCACTATCACAATATAACTCTGATGGGTAGCGCATTAGTCACCCTATGTTTTATTATGTAGATAGTTTATTGTGGGAGCCCTGATTGATTAGGTGGGAAGATGTTTTTTTGAGATAGTTTTGTCGTGCATTAGATCATTGTCACTCTGTTTTGTTTGGGACAAGATTCTTCCCATTCACATATGAGTTTTATACATTATTTTTTGAGAGAGTTCATGCCACTTGGCTAGCGATACCCATATTTCCTGCTAGGCCTATGTTTGATGTGCATATGCACATGTGGGGGCAGTTGATGCCCAAGAGGAGCCAGTCTGAGTTTCTCATTACTCTGATGGGAAGGGAAATAATTGATTTATTGTCTAGCAAGGATGATAATGTCCTCGATCTTGTAGAGTACTTGTATGCGAGGATAGATTGGAGAGGATGTCCAAACATACAATTTATATCATAGGAGCCAGTAGATGAGATTAGAGGTATTATTATTTTTATGTTTTAATCAATCTATTTGCATATTTTATGTCTTATTTAATGCACATGTAATTTATTGTAACATTTTGTTTCAATTATATTATAATTATTATCTATTGTTTTGCGGATATTGGCACATATCTTGGGGGTGAACCTTCCCAACATGAGTATGAGGTGATGGAGGAGGCAAAGGAGAAACCTCCAGTAGTACATATATCCCACATGCCACGTAGGTCAGATACGAGAGTCCGACTAGAGGTGGCGGATGAGCTATGCTGTGTCATGATTAGCCATAGAGTGGTACCTATACCCCGTAGATACATGTTAAGGGTAGAGGCACTCTCTACTACATGGAGGCATTTACCTCACGACATGACGATATTGATGCGTCATATTTTTGGTGCAATCAACCTCATCGATACATCGAGGGATGGTGATCGTGATCACACTACTTCTAGATCATCAATAGAGCCATCTACATCCTCTACTTCACCACATGGTCCTCCTCCTGATTCTCCTCTGCATGAGTTGGCTACAACATATATCGATCATCCATCCACGTTTGATCCTCCTCCTCCTCCTCCTCCCGTTTCCCCTCCACACGTGTCTGAACCTTTTTCTATGTCCGATCCTTCTCTTACCCCTCTTCCTCTGCTTGTGTCACCACCCGTCGATCATTTTATTTCTCCTAGTCCACATGTGTCATCATCCACTGATCCCCCTCTTCCTCCTCTTCCTCCACATGCGTCACAAGATTCTGATTCTTTGGACACTATGATCACATCAGGTACCGTTGATGCACATATCCATGATATTGATATAGAGAGACTTGATAGTGCACTTATGTCGACATTTGTTTATGAGATAATTGTTCTTGATAGAGGCTCTACCTCTGGTAGCAGAGACACTGATGCACCTGGCTTTGGTGGTGGATCTAGCTAGTAGTGGTACTGATTGACATTTATACCGATTGTTTTATACTTGACTGGAGATCTATATATGACATGTTTATTGCATATTTTGTTGAGATGTATGTTTGACATGTATATTCATCTTTATATCGCTCATGTATATTATTTTTCATATATTGTTGTGGTTGTTGTTTGATTTATAAAATGTAATATGAGTATGCTAATGATGAACATTGTTAATGATTTTTCTGTTTTTAAGTGAAATTTGATATGTATCACTCATTTAAATTTATAGTTTCCATATAATGTTTAACTTTACTTTTGTGAAAGCGTTTAATTTAGATTTTGATTGCAAAAAATTATAACCATTAATTCAAAGATTACAAGACAAAGTTATAATATAATTGTTTACTAAAATAACCGTGATTATATTTTATTAATATTTAATTTTTCCAAAGATTTTATTAATTTACATTATCCAACTATTATAATATATGAAGTTTATTCAATTAAATTTAAAATAATAAATATAGAGAATACTAATACATTTTGATTTATACACTTTTGATGAAATGTTTTCACAATGTTTTACTCTAATATAGACTTTATGAATATTTTATTAAAAAATAATATCACTCAACATTTTATAATTGGTATTTTAAGAATTAGTAAAATTGACAAAAGATTCTATACTTTTAGATAAGTATGAATCATTAAATTTTTCCTTAATTCTGACTTGGCTCTAGAAAAAGACTATTTTAAAATATCCATGTCCTTCCGATATTGACACTTATTTCAAGGGGAATGCAAAAATAATTATAAATATAAGTGCATATGATTATAAAACTAAAGGATGGAGTGGAATAGGTGAAGGCTATGATAGTTGCACTAGTTAAGGTGAGAAATGCCATCAAAGTTGGTAATGCCAAGTACACCACAAGTTATGTAGATGTTGCACGTAGTTATTTTGTTGGAATTGTCCATAGAAGTTCCATCAAAGTAAGTATATATTTATTTGAATTTTGATTTTATCAAACAATAGATTATGAGGCTTGAATATTTTTTAATATATTCATTTTTCGTTAAGTAAAACATAATTTAAAATAAATATCTATTATTGTACGCCACCAAATTTGTGATATCTCAATTAATGCTTAATAATTCAAAGGTTAACATAAACATATTTTAATACAATACAACATAAATTTGCTATAATAAACAATAAATATGACAATTAAAATATATCAAAATCAAATCTTATGCTTGCTAGTCTATTTAATGTATTTTCAATATGGTGGTTGTAAATGGTTGTTAACTTTTCACATCTACAATAATTATAAAATGAAGGAAAAAAAAAACATAATTGTCCATTATAGATACCTATAATAAAATGACACATCCATAATATAAATGTCCAAAAAAATCATTTACATGAAATCAATCTTCGTTTCCATCACCCTAATTATCTTCCTCGCTTGGCACTGTAACATTGTTGTTCTCAAAAATATGTTTATATCTTGGATCATGTCTTAGTATGGACCACCAATCTGCATCCAACACATCTGGGTAAAAGAACACTTGGTTGGAATGTTTTGGGAAAACATAAGACAACTTACTTTCAACCCACATTTTTTTAGAGTTAATACATATTATCCCACTATCACGATCTTCCTTTACATTTCT
>ML822681.1:0-14781 GCA_009831015.1 Picea engelmannii | reverse complement strand
ACCACCCCCCCCCCCTGCAAAACCGCCCTCCCGAAATTTAAAAAAAAAACCGTTTTTGCATATTCAAAACTTTGTCTTTCGAGGTTGATTCCTTGCAAATGGAAACAAATTTTCACAAACCGAGAGAGGTTTTTGTTCATAACAGGCTAAAGAACAAAAAACTCTTCCATATTTTTCACAGGTGCCATCAGTTGGGAGAATCAAAGCCATCTTTCAGCCTCATTTTTCCAGTTTCTGGTTTTTCTTGTTTCAGTCCTGATTTTGCGGGAGCTGTTTCGGCGAGCTGGAGACGAAATTGGAGAAAACAAAGGAGATTTTTGTCCAAAACGTGCTCATATACAATAAAATCCTCCATATTTTACACAGGTGTCACCGTTAAATATAAACAGATGTTTGAGTTGACCCCCTTTTTGGTAGAAATTCGGCCTGTCTTTTATGGCGAACAATTCCAAATTTTTGGGGATTTGTTGCTATTTACTTTTAAAGGATCCAACGTTTGTATTACCTTTCCCTATGAAGATACCTTATAGAGCTACATCCAATCTCAGACTTAACATAGACTCCATTTCCCATGGTTCCTCTTCTCTTCACCTACCCAACTCAAAAACAAATCCCATTCTGCATAGCTAGCCTAAGATCCATACACACACAAAGTTATATTAGACAAAGAGATACCTCTTTGAGTCTTGGAGGGATAGATCCAAGACTCGAAGTGGTTTTGATGTTACCTCTGTGAATGCCTCCACAACCTTGGGCAAATTACAAAGTGCTAACAGAATGACGACCGTACTGGGGAACTTTCTCCAGTAGTGCACTTCAAGTTCCAGATATGATCACTGATGGTGGACAGTGACCAGACACAAGAAGGCTGGAATATTTCACCCGACAACTCCAATCAGCTCCAGACAGTTCCAACTCAAATATTCCACTGGAGGAAGAACCTGAAGCATGACCAAGCAATCTGGAAAGAGAAGGTATTCAAGCTCAAATTGTATTCAAGACATTTTTGGTTTTCTCTGTAATTATGTCCTATCTTTTTCCAATCTGAATCAAGAGTATATTGCTGAAGTTTATATTGATCATCTGCAAATTGATAAGCCTCAAGAGATCAAGCCCCAAGTTGTAGATCATGTACATACTCATACACCTATGCGCATCCCAAATGCACATGTAGAAAACCTAGTGAGACATGAGACTCGTGCTTTATCTCCTGCCATTGTTGAAATTCTAGTTAGCTATAAGCCCCTTGCTTTACCTCCTATACCTGTGAAAATCCCAGACCGATACAAGCCTCTAGATTTGCCTCCTATTCTTCATGACCTCCCTGTCAATTACATCAATAATCTGCCTAGGTTTGATGGAGAAAATGTGAAGATCACCGTTTCAAAGAACATCTAAAGTCTTGAGGATATTCTTGATCTTTTTGAGGTGGAAGATGATGATGTCTGCATCAGAATGTTTTCCCTATCATTGCAAGGTAAAGTCAAAAATTGGTTCAAGGATATTCCAGCTGCAAGCATTAGCAATTTTCGTCAATTTGTGCAATTTTTCCTAGATAGATGGGTGATCATGAGAAATGTCTTTCTCATCCTAGAAGAATATGACCATTTGAAAAGACAACTAGGGGAGACCGTACATCAGTATTCAACAAGGTTCAATAAGGTGTATCATGCAATGCCGATTAATATAAGGCCACCCCCATGATTAGCTCACTTGCATTACTCTGATGCTTTCGATCCTGAAATGGCATTCCAATTAAGAGAAAGGAACACTGCTACCCTTGAAGAAATGCAAAATATTACGGTTGATGTGGAAGCTAACTTCCTGAACATAAAGGCAAAGTTAGAAGCATTGATGAAAGACAAAATAGAAAAAGAACAGTCGCTATATTTAGAAATGAAATTAGATATTCTGACTAACATAGTCAATGAAGTAATGCATAATATTAGTAGGAGAGAGGAACTTGCTGTTCAAAAACCTTATGTTCCATTAATGCCAGAAAGGACAAAGATCAATGTCCCCAAGATTTTTCCAATTCAGCCTCAGTATTTTGATCCACCCAATGATTATTTTATGTACTCAATCCATGACATAGCCAAATATGAAGTTCAAAATCAGATGGTGATGAGAAAACCACCTGAGATGATGTGCATGTTCGATGACCTCGCATATGTAGGTGATTTTTCAAGATATGATCATCAGGGTGATGATTACTTGGTTGAGTTTGATGATGAATGCTCAGAGAAACCATCACTATATTCATTGGAATAAGAAGTCCAATTACCACTATGCCAAGATGACAATCAAACTCTGCATACTAATCAAGATTGCAAGGAGGAAAGTGCATAAAATTTTCAAGAAAATGCAAATTGCCTGCCCCTGTGTTTTGCCTCACTCCCGAGGGAACATTTCAAGCAGGTTGTAAATAGAAAGGATGAGGAACGCTCTGATGCACCAGGTGAAGAGAACATGGGTGATATAGAAGCTATTGCAGATTTAGAAGTGCAACCCTTGAGTCTTTATGCAGGCCAAAATTCAGATGAAAACACAAAGCCCGGAACAGGTAATGAGCTGATCCATTTTGATTCCCCGCCCTTATGTTTTAGTTCATTTCAGACTTTGAAAAGGAATCTTGGTCAGATTATGTTTGAGGATCACAGTGTAAGCCATGAAATGCCAACAGAACAAATTCCATAGTCATCTAAATTTTTTTATCACCCGATAGTTGATATGCTGGAAAGATTGTGCTTTCAAAGTCAATTTTCATTTACCCCCAATGATTTCAATTTTTTTTATGATATGGATATAATCAGACAGTCAACTACAGGGGTGTGTTCAACATAAGTATCATTTCAAAACCCATCAGAAAAGTTGCAGCCATGTCAGGAAGTACACGAGGATGCAAATAACATAACTACAACATCAAATCATTAAATTGAGTTGGTTAAATTTGAATATCCAGTAATACATCTATTATGATCCTATAGATGTCTATATGGAGGAGCTAGTCTTTTCAGAATACCCATTGATTCCCAAAGTTTGGAATTGTCCACAGTCCCAAAACTGTGTGTTGTGAAAATCAGGATGGAAATCAATTCATGATCCCTATGCAAGTTTTATTTCTGATATGGATTGAAAACATTGAAAGATCAGAGTTATTAGATCAGTTGCTTGACTGGTTGCACTGACATTATTGTATCATTTAGAACAACAAAATTATCAGCAGTTTAGGGTAGGTAGCAGTTTTGAATAAGCTCAGTCATTTGAGCATCTTTTTCAGTATTGTATATTTTCAAGCAGAGTTTGCAGTTGATAGTATCTAATTCAGTTTTCAATGAAATCTGAGCTAGTTCGAAGACTGTAGCTACAGTAACTCCATGGCCCAACAAATAAAGCACTGGTCTGCATGTTCAGAGATATGAGATTCTTGACACCTCCACAGGAGCTGGCATCCCCAGGTGGAGCCTATGTTGGGGTTCTCTAATCATAGGTAACTTGACTCTTCAGCTGCCTATTTGGCGTTTCCTCCGCGATGAAGACATCTAGCTCGGTTGATTCCATTCCCCCCCCATCCGTTTCGCCCGATCCTTCATCACCCTGTTGCATCCTTCGTTCACCTCTGCGCCCTTACTCCCTTGTCCCGTTGGCTATATCTCGCCTACCACTCATCCCTGCATGAATAAAAAAACTTAGGCTAAAAGAAAAATCAATAGGTTAATAATGTTAGTAATAAAATTTAGTATAGTTAGAATAGGTTACACTAATTAATAATTAATTAATTAAATAATAATTAAGTTAGTGTTTAGGTTAGTGTTAAGAATTAAAATAAAACAACATTAAACATTAATTAATATAAAACCCATTAAATAAAAAACATATAATAAACAATATAAAAACATTACATGAAAAACATATATAAAACATTAAATAAAAATTAAATAAAAAAAAATAAAAAAAAAATCATAAAAACAAAAACAATACAAAATAAAATATAATAAATAAATAAAACAAAAAAACAAAACAAAACATAAACAAATTAATAACTAACAAAAAAAAAATCAAAATTAATAAAACACACTAAGCCTAAGTCTCACGGATGCTTCCTCCGTACATTTCGAACGCCCCCCTCACGTCCCATCAATACCAAGGGGGGTCCAAAAAGTGGTATTGGGAGGGACACTTGTCACCCCCTAGTAATTTCAGACCCCCCCCTCCCAATACCACTTACCACCTCAGGGTGGTCCGGAAACCACCTCCCCCCATGCAAAACCGCCCTCCCGAAATTAAAAAAAAAAAACTGTTTTTTCCTATTCAACACTTCATGTTCTGAGGTGGATTCCGCACAAATGGAAACGAATTTTCAAAACCAGAGAGAGGTTTTTGTTCAGCACGGGCTGAAGAACAAAAAAATCTTCTTGATTTTGCACAGGTGCCACTAGTTGGGATAATCGAAGCCATCTTTCAGCCTCATTTTTTCAGTTTCCGATTTTTCCTTTTTCAGTCTTGATTTTGCAAGAGCTGTTTCAGCGAGATGGAGATGAAATTGGAGAAACCAAAGGAGGTTTTTTTCCAGCACATGCTCATATACAATAAATTCCTCCATATTTTACACAAGTGTCACTGTTAAAGAGAAACAAACGTCTGAGTTGACCCCTTTTTTGCAGAAATTCGGCCCGTCTTTCATGGCGAACAATTCTCGATTTTTGGGGATTTGTTGCTATTTTTGGCCGAGGTGGTTGAATCCGACTTCCTAAGATTGAGGGGTGAATCTCTCCTATTTAGTCGTGTAATTTTAATGTAAAAGGGTTGATCATTACACCCAAACAAGCTGTAAATCTGTAAACTTTTGAGGAGATCTACCAGAAATAAAGGGATTTTTTCATAGGATTCCTGCGTGTTTGAAGTTGGTGAAGTTTTCTTTCTTCGTTGAATGTGATTCTTCTTAGTTATCATTATGTTACCCTCTTCCTGATTTTTAAAAGGAGATTTATCACATAATTTATCTATGATACTCTGTGTCGATCTTTTAAAAATCTAAATGTTTTCTTCTGATATTACAATAAGGAAATTCTTAAATGATTTTTTATTGTATTTGATTTTCTCGCCTTTTCCTGCTCTACATCACTTTACTTTTAAAGGATCCAATGTTTGCATTACCTTTCCCTGTGAAGATACCTTATAGAGCTGCATCTGATCTCAGACTTAACACAGACTCCATTGCCCATGGTTCCTCTTCTCTGCACCTACCCAACTCAAAAGCAAATCCTATTCTGCATAGCTAGCCTAAGATCCATACACAAACAAAGTTATACCAGACAGAGAGATCCCTCTCTGAGTCTTATTGGGATAGATCCAAGACTCAAAGTGGTTTTGATGTTACCTCTGTGACTGCCTCCACAGCCTTGGGCAAATTACAGAGTGCTAACAGATGGGAAGAAATGAACCCGTTAAAATGTGAACAAAGGGTGGTGTCATGTGTCTAATAACCAAAGCATTAATAAAACAATAATAGATGTTACAATTCAAATGTGCAATATTATAAATATAATGTTGTACTCAAAGAAGTTATTATAGATTTGTTGCACCCAATCCCTATGTTTAGTGCATCAAGATCTTCTCCACATCGGTTATGACCAGACACCGCATATTTGTCTTGTATCTAGTCAGCCACCCAACTATTAGGACATATTTTTGGCATATTTTATTTTAAATGATCAGTATAAGACATACTTCTACCATTCAACTGTCTAAATGCTTTCCTTTCATTGTCCCATTTCCTTCTTTTCTCTTCATACAACGCGACCCACGATCGCGTTATCTACAGGTTGTAAAGAACAAATTCATTGATGGCATCCGTTTCAACATTCGTTGATGTATACAAAAATTCAAAATGAATAACATGAGATCAAATATATATTATCAACTTAAAGAATGAATTTATTGATGACATCTAATTTTTTAAATTCACTGATGTATAAAAGAATTCAAAACAAATAGCATGGGATGAAATATATATTATCAACTTCAATGTAAACAATTTCTCTATACTAAATTGAAAAAATTTAACTGACTTACTCTTTATCAAGCACATTTTTCCATTCGTTTGGAGTAACTACCCTTCCCTTTTGTCCTCATCTTGATGGTATTCCCAAATGACTGCCTGTTTTGTGTCATCAATTTTCTTAATGTACTCATTGGGATAATATAATGACTCGTATCCTATGCACCCCTCTGCCATAGATCCCTCTGGTTTTGCCCCTTGTTGAACAAACCCCTTCAAATTTTTCTTGTACCTCTCTAAGAAGAACATCCGGCGACATGAGAGAACCTCATCTAATTCAACCTCGTCAGGTAGGTGAATTAGAAGATGGACTTGCTAGTCCATAAAACTTGTGGGCAATTCCTTCTCAAACGTACAAAAAATCTCAGCTATCACTCAACACCACCGTGGAATGATAGATATATGAATCTCTCTTTATGTGATCCAACATACAAATGCATATAATTTTGATATGGAACGTCATAGGTCATGGAGGAAGTCATGGTTCACACAAACACACACGAACAATGGATAATGACACTACAAAATAGATACACACATAATTAATTTCCATAAAACTTTGTGTGCATAGCATATTTTTACCGATGTGGGTATATAACTAGAAGAATCATGTATTCAACATACATACCCTTAGAAGGTGTTGATCTAAAAGACTGTTTTATGGTCTTAAGGTCAACCTCATGAGGATATGAATCCTCCTACATTTTTAGAGAGGTGGTACTCCTCTTTTTCTTATGGACTTACAAACAAAAATAAAACAAAATATGAGAAGGACAAGACTTTGTAAAAGCTAACATTCACATTCAGAACAATACCTGCAATTGGGACTAGGTATATTTAAAAGAAAACCATTTATACAATATTTTACAAAGTAGATAAACCAAATGAGTATGATAAATAAGAGGTTGACATTTCCACCACAACATTCATCAAGACAATAAAGAATATCCACAACAAAGAGATAAGAAAGATGGACCGCATATACAAGAGAACTTTAAATGACCATTCCATTAGGCACCAAAAAGATTATGATGGATAAAACATTTGGAAACTCAAGATTCAGATCAAATTATTTGAGAATACAATAATGTAATATCCTAAGTAGTTCTCTCAGAGTCTCAAAAATAATGTAAGTCTTTAAATACAAAGTAAATGTCTCTAAAGAAAAGATATGCATTCGCCCTTCAAAGAGGAATGGGATTGGGCTCCCACAGACCATAAAATGAAAATACTTGAAAGATAAGAGGAAAATAATCAAGGGTTAGCTTGGTTTTCATAGTATACTAAGAAATATAAGGTAGTATGACAAATGATTGTAGAAGAAAACAAATGTAAAATGGGGGAACAAAGTTGCTTCTTGACTCAGTTTGATGGAAAGTTCTTGTAGTCCTTTACTTGCTTCTAGGTGTTTTTTTTATACTTGCATGTTGTGGTTGAGGTGGCATAACTACTGCAATTTCTTCTTGATTTTTCGATTCGGTAATTCTGATTAATTCTTTTTTTCAACCACTCCTCGATATACTCCCTTAAAGGTGCTACAATGATTTCATGCATAGTTTTAATTTCAAATTGATTTTCAAATTCTCTCAGATCTATCTTCGATTGATGCAACGAGTCATCAATTTCATCATTCCCATTGATATACCAAACTAGCCATTTTCAACTTCCTCTTCAGAAAAGTATATAGTTTTGGTAAATTCATTTGCCCAGTAAACCTTTAATGCATTAAGTTGTCCCATTAAGGATTATTTTGATAAAATCATGGTATCCATCAATAAATTAGGACCATCAAGATCCTTTGTAAGATCCACAAGTTTAAGAAAAAAATCAATCTTTTTATTTTTCAAAACATCAGTCTCATTTATCATTTCTTTCAACTCTTTAATTATTCTCAGGAAACATGCATTGACTTGCTTCATTCGGTAAGTTGAAGGAAGTTTTCGTTCTTTTCTGTGAGCTTCACTTAAGATCGAGACTTTAACTAAGAACGTATTCACAACTTCTATGTAAAATCCTTCATCATTTTCTAAGTCCCTTTGCAGGTATTCCTTGAAATTCTGTATTCTCGATGAAAAACTATCAATAATTTGAGAAATCTCCCAAATTTCTTGAATTATATCAATTCTCTTCTATATGGCATCACCAACATATTTTCTTATTGCTTGTAATAAACTTGATGAGCCTTTATATTTTCTATTGTTTTCCGGGACATTCTCTAACACACAAGTAGGTTGGATTGAATTCAAAGGTTCGAGAAACAATGGTCTTAGTATTAAGTAAAATTCTAACTCTTTTATCCTTTTCTTCAACTCTGAATTTTCTTTTTCCATATTATTAATAGATTGCTTCAAAACTTCTCCAGTTGCTCCGTGGAACTCTGCAATTTTTTATGGTGCAACTCTATCACAGTCAATTGAAGATTTCCATCTTTTCGATGAACTTTCATTTTTAGTATTGACTTTTTTCAATAGCAATTTATTAGACTCACGATTTTAGACCGCGTGGTGCAAAGTAACAGACTCCTCCTCAAATATTTTAGGATCCCGGGTAATCATAGCACCAACAATTTCTCTAGTTTCCAGTTGTCTTTGTGCAGACCAACTAGGTTCTTCAATGGGTTCATCTATGTCCATTGCATGTGGACTCTCTTGGACTTCAGGTATTATCAACCTTGCTACTAATGTATTCCTTTTTATTTTGACAAAAGTATATGCAATATGAAAATTTTCTAGGTGGGACTTTACCACCACCATCACCTAACCTCCAACTGATGCTTTTCTCATCTCCATTCCACTAGTTCTATTCTTTGTTCTTGATGGAGTACTCCTTTGGGATGTTGTTGGTGAATTAGGGTTTTTATCCGTCACTTTCCTTCCATGCCGTCTGTGACCTTCATTGGTCCTATTTATTTCTTCCATTTCATCTGAAACTTGGTATGCCACGATTTCATGGAGATCTTGACTATCTCCGCCACCCTCCTGAAATTGTTCAACTTTAGTGAAATATGAAGAGTACCCAATCAATTCCATGTGTGGAGTAAATTTTTTATCCAAGTCAAAACCATTAACAAATTTATCTTCCTTTAAGCCAAATTGTTCATGATGTCCTGCTGGTTCATCAAGGTGGGTTATATGCTTCACAGTAAATTCCCCAATTTTCCATGGTAGGGGTATGAATTGTTTTTTCCTCTTATCATAGAAGAAATGGACCCAAGTCTTGTACTGTCGGCACATTTCCTTAGTAAAGAGTTTATCTGATACATAGAATGGTAGAAAAAAAGGATCTCTTCACTACCAAACAACCCGATAATAGTAAATCCTTCAAAAGTCTCATAAGATCCTTTCCCAGAAAGAAAGGTAGCTACTTCCAAAGATAGTTTCGATGTACTATGACCAAAAATCAACTTTTTAAATTTTGAAATGAAATTGTTAGGAATTGGGTAAAAATTGTATTGAGATTTATGTCTGTATAGAATCAAATACCATGCATAAGCTGGCTCCAACTTAAAATCAACATGTTTTTCCCTTAGCAAGTCTTGAAACATGTGGCCATAAGCGATGGTGAATATGAGGTAAGAAGTCATATAAAACTTTTGAGTCTTTTTAAGGTTATTCAATTGGAAATAAATTTCATTTGAAATGAGATAACCCCAATCTATAATGGCTTTTTCATGCAAAGCATAATGCAAGACATATATAACATTTCTTGGTATAAACACAATATATTCTAGACCGATAATGTGGGTGAACAACCATGCAAATTCTATATATGGGTATTTTAATGAAGTTACCTCAATCCTGGAAGCACCTAGGTTACTAATTGGGTCCTCCAAATAATTGCTTAGAAACATCTCTCCTCCTTTATGTTGCTCCGTAAATTCGTCAGCCTCTTCATTTTTGAATCACAAGGTTGGTGTAGGGAGTTGTATCATTTTGGAGAATGCCGAAGGAGCTAGAGAGATGGGTTGATGTACTTGCAATTGAATTATTATTTTCTCAGAGTTGAACTTGTCTGTGAACCATTAAACAATTTATTTGAAGTATGTCACTTTCAGAACACAACCTGCTAATGCTATTCCTGAGGTCTAAATTAATTTCCTTTTCTTATTGGCTGGAGAAAGAGTCTTGTAGTAATTGTATGCTCTGGACCTGATGGAAACTCTTGATCCTCACACCCAAGTGTGTTTATTGTATCTCTACAATACAATTATTTTTTCTTACTTGACATTCTTTTACACTTTTGACAAAAGGTAGCGTTACTGTCAATATTTACAGCCTAAAATATTTATTTTTACTTAATTTCACCGCGTATTGTCTTGATAGTTCAATCAATCATAAATATTTCTTTTAATATTGTCGCCTTACATGAATTTTGAATTTATTGCAAGATTTAATGAATGTTTTGTGAATTTAATAACAACATTGTGCTTACACAAGTGGTAGCTGATGTGGCGAGGACAATAAATGTGATGGGAAGTGGTGATGTGCTGTTGTGGCGGATGAAAAATGTTAAGTATGAGAGTGAAAAATGAGGAGTGGGAAGTGAAAATTGTATAACACGGGACTGCGGACCTACAAACATAGATATGAGGAAGGGTAAGGAGGTCCGCACTAAAACTAAAAATATGTTTAAGTATTGAAAAATGTCATTTTGCGGATCGAATAAGTAAAAGGTGCATTTTGGAGAATGTGAGACTTTGGACCTGCAGACTTGCAGACCTAGGGAATTGAAAAAGTTTATTGTATAGTGAGTGGCTCTGCATCCGCTTTTTACGAAAATTGACTAAGTGCTAAAAAAACAACTTCAGATAACTTTGAACTTGCAGACTCAAGGAAAAAAAATTAACGAATGGTGTGAAGCTCTGCATCTGCATTCCAAGAAAATGACGAAGTATAAAAAGGTGAAAGTGCATTATGGAGGATGCAGAAGTAAGAGGTGCAAAATGTATACAACGCGAATGCAGATCCATGGACCTGCATACCTACAAACATGCAAATCCAATACTTTTTCTACCCTCACTCCACATTACTTGAAAATTGGCTAAGTGTTGGAAAAGTTTTGATACAAAAGAAAAAGAACATAAAGTAAAACAAATAAAAGAAAAGACAAGTAAAAATCCTATGGGTGGTTAAATGAAAACAGTAATTTGATCACGGATGTGGATCAACAGAAGGTTCATATGGTCATGTGATTTCAACCTCGAGAAATTCCCATATATAATGAAGCAACGCCGTAGAGTCAACCCATATAAAGAAGGTGCCTTCACACCAAATATAACATCCTTCACCATAGAAAGATCATCTTTCTTCAAATCTATGGGACATCACCTTCTTTGAAAGACTAAGAGGGACCAACCTCTCCTCTAGTTTTGTTTCTTGGCCAATGTCTCATTTTACTATTCGAAGCAATAAGATCTCTCTTGACAACCATTGTATCTCTTTCATTCCATGACATGTGCCTCCATAAAGAAGATGAAACATTTTTGAATATATGCATGGGATCTAGTAAGTGGACAATATTAAGATGCTCCCAATATGGAAGCTCATAAAATGCATATTTCCTTTTCATCCCAATGGGAATTTTCTCAACACACGTGTCAAAAAATTCAAGATCATCGAACACAAGTTCCCCATTTGAACCAAATAATTCGACCATTTCCTTCTCCTTATCTGTTTCATATGCCCTATTCCAATCCGTCGGTGTCAATATTTCAGGTCTTCGGGTTCTCTCTGGTTTACCATTGAAAGTATATGCATCTCTTCTATAATGGTGGTCTTCTAGGAGGAATACCCTTGAACAATCATACATTGACTTTCGCAGGTCATTGAACCACCTAGCCTTTACATAAGGTCCACAACATTTACATCCATGATACCCTTTTGTTACAAGACCTGCGATGTTAATGTATACATAGCATGTTAGTGTCAAAAACATAGTTGCACCAAATGAATTATGCCAAATAAAATTACATATATAGACAAATCGATGAACACACTTACCAGAGAAAACTTATAGTCTTGGATAATCGTGCATGATGTACACACATATGCCATACAATGTAAAATACCTCTCCATTGGGATGGGTCTTGATACATCATATACATGTATCCCTTCCCATAATTTCTTAAATTGATTGATCAGTGGTTGGAGGTAGACATCCATTCTCTTCACTTGTATTCTACCCAGGACTATAAGAGTAAACATAAGATATTCATTATTCATGGACAACCATGGGGGGATATTGTTATTGATCACTACCACTGTCCAAACATAATAGTTGGTGTTTTTTAGGGAATATGGGTTAAGTACATCCATAGATATGCTCAATCAGAGGCTCCGTACTCCATCCTCGAATTTATCAGGCCATATATCCTCTATATGCTTCATGGATATTGGATCTGTTGGGATTCACATAACTCCCGACTCACTTCTATTTGAGGCATGCCACCCTTGCAACATGGCTAATTGTTTGCAACGAAATAGCTTTTGAATCCTTGGAATTATAGGCATGTGCCTTAATATATTATGAGGAGGACCATGTGCCTTACTCTTGTTTTTTAATTTATGGTACCTATCATGCCCACTTTCTAGACATATGTCTTTGTCTGCATATTCGTTTCTGTATAGGATACAATCATTCAGACATGCATGGTATGATATGTACTCAACACCCAACATTTTCAACATTTTTCCCCTCTACATAGCTATTGGGTAAGCGATTATCACTCGAAGGTACCTTATCTTTGAATAACTTGCAATTAATGGGCAATAGAAATTTACACTGTCATTAAGCATGAATAGAATCAACTATTTTGTTCCTTCATCGTGTGACAATATTCCTTAAAAATTTAGGGGACTGAATGATTAGTTACCTCAAAAGTGTCGTAAAACATGCATTGACATACCATACATTGTTTTCAAGTTGTACAATAACATTGTTGTCCCTAGTTGGGTAGACCTTGTTAAGTGGCGAATATTAATATGCTCCCAATATGGAAGCTCATAAAATACATATTTCCTTTTCATCCCAATGGGAATTTTCTCAACACACGTGTCAAAAAATTCAAGATCATCGAACACAGGTTCCCCATTTGAACCAAATAATTCTACCATTTCCTTCTCCTTCTCTGTTTCATATGCCCTATTCCAATTTGTTGGTGTCATTATTTCAGGTCTTCAGGTTCTCTTTGGTTTACCA
This sequence comes from Picea engelmannii, assembly GCA_009831015.1. Taxonomy (NCBI): domain Eukaryota; kingdom Viridiplantae; phylum Streptophyta; class Pinopsida; order Pinales; family Pinaceae; genus Picea; species Picea engelmannii. Next base: position 1,522 of record ML822681.1, on the reverse strand, counting down.
TTTAAAGTATATGCATCTCTTCTATAAGGGTGGTATTCTAGGAGGAATACCTTCGAACAATCATACACCGACTTTCGTAGGTCATTGGACCACCTAGCCTTTACATAAGGTCCACAACATTTACATCCATGATACCCTTTTGTTACAAGACTTGCGATGTTAAGGTATACATAGCATGTTAGTGTCAAAAACATAGTTGCACCAAATGAAGTATTCCAAATAAAATTACATATATAAACAAATCGATGAACACACTTACCGGAGCAAACTCCTAGTCCTGGATAATCATGCATGGTGTACACACATATGCCATACAATGTAAAATACCTCTCCATCGGGATGGGTCTTGATACATCATATACATGTATCCCTTCCCATAATTGCTTAAATTGATTGATCAGTGGTTGGAGGTAGACATCCATTCTCTTCACTTGTCTTCTACTCGGGACTATAAGAGTCAACATAAGATGTTCATTCTTCATGGAAAACCATGGGGGGATATTTTTATTGAACACTACTACTGTCCAAACATAATAGTTGGTGTTTTGTAGGGAATATGGGTTAAGTCCATCCATAACTATGCTCAATCAGAGGCTCCGTACTTCATCCTTGAATTTATCGGGCAATGGATCCTCTATATGCTTCATGGATATTGGATCTGTTGGGATTCACATAACTTCCGACTCACTTCTATGTGAGGTATGCCACCCTTGCAACATGGCTAATTGTTTGCAATGAAAGAGATTTTGAATCCTTGGAATTATAGGCATGTTCCTTAATATATTATGAGGAGGACCATGTTCCTTACTCTTGTTTTTTAATTTATGGTACCTATCATACCCACTTTCTAGACATATGTCTTTGTCTGCATATTCTTTTCTGTATAGGATACAATCATTCAGAATTGCATGGTATGATATCTACTCAACACCCAACATTTTCAGCATTTTTTTTCCTCTACATAGATATCGGGCAAGCGATTATGACTCGAAAGTATCTTATCTTTGAATAACCTGCAATTAGTGGGAAATATAAATTTACACTGTCATTAAGCATGGATAAAATCAACTCTTTTCTTCCTTCATTGTGTGACAATATTCCTTAAAAATTTAGGGGACTAAATGGTTAGTTACCTCAAAAGTGCCGTGAAACATGCATCTGACATACCATACATTGTTTTCAAGTTGTACAATAACATTGTTGTCCCTAGCTGGGTAGATCTTGTGGACTCTTGTACTAGACCAAAGAAAGGGGTGGTGGAAGCAGATTTCAGGTTTTCGTAGAAGGTATCTATGACATCAACGTCATCCCCTAGTTCATTTTGCTGGAATGCATCTAACAACATTCCGTTCATGGCCTGGGTATCCCACAAGATATCATCCATACCAACCTATATATCATTGCCTTCATCCCAAACATGTGAAGAACTAGTGTTACTGTCGAGGTTTTGAATTGGTGACTCAAGATGTAGTGGGAATTGAATAGGTGGTTGTTTCAACCATTCTCAGTGTGCTTCCTCTCC